>MEHQ01001335.1:701382-727909 GCA_008828725.1 Saccharina japonica
CCCCCCCCCCCCCCCCCCCCACTGGCCATCTTTTTTTGTGTGTGTACAAGAATGTCATTTCAAATGAAACTGGCCCATGAGATTTTGATTATATCGGGTTGCTTAGCTCACATCCCCCCCTCCCCCCCCACGTCGAGTGCTGAGTGAGATATACGAATCAGCCAAAACTTGCTGCCTCTATCGTATATGTGCTGACTTTCATACCGCCGCCACACTCGATAGTTTCCCGTTTTTTTATGGATTTTGGGGCTGGGAGGGTTTCTTTCAAGGCCTTAGAATAGGGATTTCTTGCACTTTCGGTCTTGGGTTTGGCATGGGGTTTGGTATCGAGTTCGGTGTCTTCCTTCCTTTTAGTTTGTATCTTTCGTTCCTGCCGACGCCCTCCCCCGCCAGAGCCGAGGGGAGCTGGGGCGGTCAGGGTACTATGGCTACTCATTCGGTGGCACAGAACTGTATTGCTAGTTGTGGTTTATCCTTCTCGTGTGTGTTTTTCAGCAAGGCACTCGCCCCCGCCTCGCGGGGCGAGCAGTACAGTAGTGCCCATTCCCCGTACGGTGTCAGTTGTGTCCTCCTCGGTGCTAGTTTGTTGCCTTCTCGCCCCCCCCCTTCGCTTTGTTGGATTCGAAACCCATTGTGGTTTCACGCGCAGGTTCGTGTCCTGCCGTCGACGCCATATGATAAAGCATTCAACCGTTGGGCTATACTGGCAAAAGGTTAACCGATCGCCTACCCGAACTAAGCCTTATAACAGCGACTCACGGGAGGTCTCTGACGTTGGTGTCGTTCACAGCACCTACATTTCCGTTCGATTGCCTTTCTCTACGATTTTTTTTTCCCGGCTTCTTAGCCTAGCAACTTAGAGGCGTGGGAGGGGTGTTGAGGAGCCGCATCTTCGACTCATGTTCTAATTCGGGGAACTGGGATTCCCCCCGTTTTTTCCCATATTTCTGAATATACGGCTCATCAGGGTGGGCTAGTGTAATGGTATGGACTACTAGTAGGAAGGCCGGTAATTACCTCTGTATAGGTAACTGGTCCGTTTTCGTATAACTTGGATGGCATTCGTATTCGGGGTATTCATAAGATCTTAGGGCTATACTTGAAGCCCGTCCGAGACAGATGTCATCTGGCTCGGGGATTAATAAAAGCTGCTTCTCTTCTACGCTTGATTCTACGGAAAGTGAGTGACACCAAGGATGTTTAATAGACAAACCTGCATAGATAGGGATACTCTGTGTCTCACCCAGTCATATCACACATGGCGTCGTCGGCAGGACACAGGGCTTGATTCTACGGAAAGTGTTAACACCAAGGATGCTTAATAGACAAACCTGCAAGGGGATACTCTGTGTCTCACCCAGTCATATCACAATTGAATACACAAAAACCTACAAGGTATATATTTCGTACCTATTTTTATTGCCAAAATAATATTTGGTCCTATTTACTGTATCTGGTCCCCCCTAATAACACCACTTTAGTATTACAGTAAGTGCACGTACGCTTTATGGAGACGATTTTACTCGCGTCATGTTCGATCTACAACAGCAGTTAGTAAGTAAGTGCACGGTAAAAAAAAAAAAAAAAAGTAATGGTGACGCGCGCATGCTATGTACGAGTATGCACGATACTCTGTGTCTCACCACCAAGTCATAAAGCAAAAAGGTATACCACGCTAACCGATAGCTGCTCACTCGAGGAGCTCAACCGGTCCCAGTGACAAAATATTGCCGTCCCAGTGACAAAATATTGCCCCAACCTCGTCGGTTGCTCCAAATTTGTTTCCATACTTCTATTAAATAGTAGATTTAAGTAATTTCTCCTCTATTTTTGGAGCAACAATTAATGTATTCTCAAATAAAGGTATACAAAAAATATGTATTGCTTCAATAAAAGTCCTGTTTGCCAAATTCGACGTTTGGTTGATGTCAGTACTTGTTTTTATATTCTAAAAAGTTAAAATTATCTATTATCGTAATATCTTTTTGTTTAGCAATTAATAAGCTTCTTAAACTTAATTGCCATACAGTTTCGTTTTTTTCAGTACACTTTTATTTTCCTCCAATTTTTTTTTTTTTGGTGGCTTAGTATTACTTATATTACAGTAGTATAGAGCTCCTCAATTACTTAGTATCAGTATAGAGCCCCTCAAATGAGGAGCTTCACAAAAAACAAAATGGTGAACCTTTACGTACCTTAAGGTGGCATGCGTCGGTATGATATGTGTATACGTACTGCTTGCTTGCCCTGTCGGCAGGGCTGTGTAAACTTTGGGTGCTAAGCTCACCGTATTTGATCAAGCGGCGAGAACGCAGCAACAAAATCCGCAGAGGGATGCGCGGGCGCGACCGGAGAGCTCGCCGGTCAGCACAACAGAGGGATGCGCGACCGGAGAGCTCGCCGGTTATATAGCCTCGGTCTTGCCGTTTGGCTTTATATCACCTGTGCTTATAGCGTGAGGCTGCTGCTGCTGCTGCTGCTGCTGCTGTCCAATAATATCTGCGCTGTCAAATACAAAAACAAGGTGTTTACTGGTTGTCAAATACAAAAATAAGGTGTTTTTTTCGAGGCTGGTGCTGCTGTCCAACATTCTCGGCGCTGGGATGTTTCCGGGACGAGGGGAATGTTACTGTTTGCCAAACACGAAAACAATGTATTTTTCGGGAAAGATTAGGTCACGAGAGAGAGAGATACGTAGACCTATCGAAAACGGAATGTTCGACTTTTTTTGTTGGTAGCACCCTTAACCTTACGTAAACCAATTGTCGAGAATAAAAAAAACGAGCGGCTGCCGAAAAACGATCGCTCCTCCCCCACCCCCCCCCCCTTCTTGGTGCAAGCAATATCTGCCTGCCTGGGTGGTGAAACCCCGACATGCTCCGTCCCGGCACTGCTGTAGGGATGCGAGGGTCTATAAGTGTCATATATACGACTACGGCCATGCATGGCATGCGGCTTATGAGCATACCGTTGTGGGAACTTAACGCTCTTTCGTACGTACTGTACCCGAGTGCGACCAGAACCGCCAGGGTTTGGTACCCGAGTATCTTCGAGAGTATGAATTTCATTGTTTTGCTGTTGTCTTCTTCAACATTAGACTAATCCATGTACTGCTGCGCTGCTAGGGGAGGGCGCGCACGCACATGTCGATCGGAACCAACCCCAGACGCCCCAAGCCTAGAAAGGCGAAATTGAAAAGTAATAATAAAAAATCGGAGCATTGGGATTTCTGTACGTACATAAGAATCGAGAAAATTACTTTTTGTTCGAAAAGTAAAATAAAAAATCGGAGCATTGGGATTTCTGTACGTATATACGAATCGAGAAACTTACCTTTTGCTTGAAAAGTAAAATAAAAATCGGAGCATTGGGATTTCTGTACGTAAGAATCGAGAAAATTACGTTTTGTTTTCAGTTTTATTTTTATCAATAGTGTATAGACATAGAAGGCGGTTAGACTTTGCGCATAGGTTTCCTTGGTTTCCGTGGTTTTCTGCTTTCGGGAATGTTATGAGTGATCAATGTTGAAGCTCATGCTGCACATTGTCGGATGGCAAATATACTAACAATAGTGTGGACTCAGGAGTAGTGGACGACAAAGTAAGACAAAACGACACCACACTCCAAAAAATAATGGGCTCAACAAAAAGGAAAAACGAAAAACCAGGGCGGTGGGGCTTTCTGGACGAAATTACGTACGAAACACGACTTTTTCTTCTATAGAGTTTTTTTACTCGGTTTCAGTATGCCTGTGAAGTCGTCCATATGCAAGTCCGCCTCAGAGGCGGTTCTTAGCAGGATGCAGCTCGCCCTCCATGCGACTCGCCCAATACCTCGCGGCGCTTCGCGCTTGGTGCAAGCAATGTCTGCCTGGTTGGTGAAAACCCAACGCGCTCCGTCCCGGCATTGTAGGGATGCGAGGGTCTATGGTCATATGACTACGGCCGTGCACGACATGAGTACACCACCCCCCCCCCCTCCCCCTGTAGCAGTACTCGTAGCGACAAAACGATCGCTATCTTAGGAGATAGATGGTGGCCACAGGCGGCGAAACAGGAAGGGGATAAGATTAGCAAAAAGTTTATTTGTAATATATGGAAACAACGTAATGAGCGCCCCAAGTGTTGGGAGGTGTCTCTATTAGGAGTAGGAGCGGTGCTCCGTCTCGAAAGGGATGCGTGGTCAATGGTTCAAACGACTAAGGCAAGCAACAAACGAGTACGCCCCCCCCCCCCCCGCCCTGTCTCCCCATACCTATAAATATATGATATATTTATAGGTTGGGTTGGCGTCGGTTGGCAAACGACGCTGTAAAACACGCCACTCGCTGCGTGAGCTAGACAAAACAGGGTGTTTTTTTTGTTATTTTATTTTGGCGGTCACCAAAGCTGGCGGTCGAGTAGATCATTTGTGCGGGGTGGAGAACCTTTGTTCCGCACAAAGGGAACGGTCGTATCACGTAGTGTTACTATGGTAAGGCATCCGCGAGGCAGTTACATAGTGAAACCCATTGCTGTCTCCGGAAGTGGCCACACCATAAATTAAATTAACTCATTGAAGCTGTCGTCCATATGCAAGTCCGCCTCAGAGGCGGTTCTTAGCAGGATGCAGCTCACCCTCCATGCGACTCGCCCAATATCTCACGGCGTTTCGCGCTTGGTGCAAGAAATGTCTGCCTGGTTGGTGAAAACCCAACGCGCTCCGTCCCGGCATTGTAGGGATGCGAGGGTCTATGGTCATATGACTACGGCCGTGCACAACATGAGGACCCCCCCCCCCCCCCGCCCTGTAGTAGTAAAAAAAACATCACTATCTCAGGAGATAGATGGTGTGGCCACAGGCGGCGAAATAGAAAAGGGGAATCAGATTAGCAAAAAAAAACAAACTACGTAATTTATGCAAAACAACGCAATGAGCGCCCAAGTGTTGGAGGTGTTCTCTATTAAGAGTAGGAGCGGTGCTCCGTCTCGAAAGGGATGCGTGGTCAATGGTCAAATGGCTTAGGCAAGCATCAAATCAGCAACCCCCCCCCCCCCCCCACGCCCCCCCCCCTGCCTACAATGTCTGGGTCTCGAGTGGGGTACCGTTATTTCTCTTCGAGCACCCCTGGAAGGCTATCAGCAAACGTTTTTGTACTGCTTGAATGCTGTGGAAATGCCGGTAATTACTAGATAACAGGCATTGGGATCCTACCGGTAGTACTCGGCAGCAGGGCGTAAATTAGGCGTCCGGACCGTGGTAGCGCACCATGAGCCTGAGGCCGTGGTGAGGCCCCCCGCACGGGCCCCCGGAGACCCCCCGGAGGGCCGCCGAAGGGCCGCCGGAGGTCGTTTTGTTTCCATATTCTTCTCCCTCATTCGCAAAATTAATTAATTATACCCCCCCATACCACGAACAACCTCGTACCTAACGAGTACATGTATATAGATTATGGCGTGCTACTAATAATATATATGTATAACGGCCTGCCCTGGCCTGCCTCGAAACGTGCGCTTTTGTGATACAAACCACACCCTGGCATTTTCGATATCACGTGTATATGCGTCAATATACTCAAAATGTGCGTCTAACCCGCTCGATTTAGCTGTTCGAGGCCTACTTTGTCCTCAGGCAGAGGAAACTAGCCCCAAATAGAGCATGTAAGACGAAATCAGCACAAAATGAGCCCCAAAAACAATTCGCCTGCGGCGAAAAGGACACATATTGTTTTTTTCTGACCCGCACACCTTTTTTCGCCTACGACGAAAAAAGGTGCGGCACAGAAAAAGCGTGGTACGGCAAGCCGCACCATGCCCCCGGTACGAGGTGAAAAAACGGGATTTACGACAAAAAGGTGCGCCAGGGCAACATTTCGCCACCTATTTCACGCCCTGCTTGGCAGGCGTATCTTAGATGGAAACCAGGGGTTTCCAAGGCGAGGCAACCTGAGCCTCCAGATTTTCAGTCTGTCATCGTGCAAAAAAGGAAATGAAATAAGCTGCTCTTCTTCTCTTTCTCGAAGCAAACAACACACACACGTGAGTACGTACCAGTCGCAACAGGCAGGCCCAAGCTGTGAACCGGTTCTACACTTTACCACTCTGTACCGAAATATAAGCACCTTTTACACACTAATATTGAATTTTAAATGCGCTTATATTTCGGGACAGAGTGGTACACATCATCATGGGCCACTCTCCTTCCTTCTCGTATAATATAACACTGGAAAAACACACGCGGGGTCACACCAATTTTCCCATCTTGCATCATGTATGTGGTAGATGAAGCAGACATAGAAGGATACTAGACTTTGCGCAGAGGTTTCCTTGGTTTCGGTGGTTTTCTGCTTTTTTCGGGAATGTTATGAGTGATCAATGTTGAAGCTCATGCTGCACATTGTCGGATGTCAAAGATAACAATAATACCGTGTGCCTCGTATGGAGGGGAAAAACTAAGTCATGCCTTTGAATCAGAATCAACTACCTGGTGTTTAATTATTTCATACAGTAGATGCCGGCGCCCCCGGTGGAATGACAGGTTAATCTCGTCCCTGTTTGAGTCAAGGTCGTGGGCTCGAGCCCCCCCCCGAGTGCATGCTCGTAGGGACTTTTTCTCGCCAAAAAATATCTTGACTATCATAGCGGAAAGCGCGAGAGCGTGGGTTAGCAAAATTCGATGAAAATCGACGAGCGTTGGGAATGCTGAACCCCCTGCGCGATAAAAATCAAGGCACGAACCGTATAGTGGGGAGGAGGGAGAAGACCCTGTTTTGTGACCCCGGATCTGAGATACGACTATGGAGGGAGAGGGACAAAAGTGCGAAGATAATACATGGGATGGAAAAAAAAGGGGGTGCGGTAAAGCCGGCTCTCCCCAGTATTAGCCTTTACGTACCGAATCACGGAAATGCCATCTAGAGTTGAAGTATGGCACTGCTCAGTCTTTCATCGTGCTCCAAAAGGTATACCAGGGTACCTATTTGGGAGTGTTCATGAGTCATCAATGTTGAAGCTTATGCTACACATTGTTGGATGGCAAAATATAATAGTATGGGCTTGGAAGGCCGGTAATTACTTCCATGGGCAATTGGTCCCTTTTCGTATTACTTGGGTGGCATTCGTATTCTGCTTAGTAGACAGTCATCCTGCAAGAGCAAAGGTGTCGGTTGACGGTCAAGTGTCAAGTTTGTCAAGCGTCAAGGTTGTCTGTCAAGGCCTTTGGCGTTGTTAAGCCTAAACATCCCCTATCCCCGGTATCATAAGGCCTCCAGAACTCAAGGGGAAACCCCTCGTTTTCCACGAAGAAAGACAGAAAGTTCTGTACGAAGAATGTAAAACATTGAAGTTTTCAGTGAATTAAAGGCGTTTTTCAAAACCGGGGATTTTCTTAAATGTCCCCTGCTTTTTCATGTCAAGGCTGTCTGTCAAGGTAATTGGTGGGTTATTGTCTGTCAAGTGGTTCAAAGTCTGTCAACCGACATATTTGTGTCCTCTGTGTCTTATGTACCCAGTATTTTAATATCAACACACTTGAGTAACAACGAGTATACCTGCTCGATAGGCAAATCTGGCAAGGGGGTGTTACGTGTCGCGACCTGCTTCTCTCTACACAATTCAGCAGTATGTAGTGCAGCAAGCAGTACGTACGGCGCACAACAACAGCAGTTACTATACCGTCGATCGCGGCTGGTTTACCGTCGATCGATGCTTGTTTCGTCGTGGTGTGGCCTTGGACCATCTTCGCTGGCCGCGCCATCGCTCGGTCGATCGAAATCTTCTCTCGTTTCTTACCTGGCCGATATACTGCATTCATTGGGACAGATTGCGATCTACCGCTGCTGTGCTCGTAGATCATCTATCATGCAGGGTAGATCCAATATTTGCCGTTATGGTCATCATGATATGGTGTGCAGGAGCCGTGCGTACCATTACAGAGCCCACCCAAGACAACACAACACATCGTACACATACACATATTATACATGTTGGCAAGAGTTGTGTAAGATTGTTCCCGCCCACCGGCGAACACGATCTAGATCGTGCGGAGCATATCTATCACGATCTATCTGTCCAAGATCTGTCCCGAAAGATCTACTATTAATGTAGATGGAGGAACTGATCTTCCGATGCGTGGCTTCTGCAAAACAGCAGTACACTCAAGTAAACACAACAAATCCGGTTGAGGCTCTCACAAGAGGTGGCAAAACGGATACCAGTCCTAAGCCAGTGCCTCATAAGCCAGTGGCCTCACATGTGGGAAGCGGCTACACTGAGGGAGAAACTAAGGGACGCCTGCTGCGCGGAGCCTTAGTGATATGGGTGGTGCAGACGCGCAGAGAGTGAACATGCGGCGGGGGGGGGGCTGAGGCGGCAAGATCCGCGTGCGGAGCATATCAACAGTGCCCCTATCCCCTATGAAACATTCTATACCAACTCAATATAAAACCCTTTGTGACGAAATGAACGACAGAGAGAGGACATTGTTGCCACGAGCGCACGGAGCAAAGCTGCCCACTCTTGCAAGGACAGCGGAAGAGGCGGAAGGAAGGAAGGGATACCCGAATACGTCGCTCCGGAAGCTCTGTTTTCTGGAGGAGAGCACGACGCAGGGACAGTAGCACGAGACGCTTGCAACAAGCGGACATCTGTAGCGGAGAGAGCGAGGGATTGGGCGAACATCTCAGGAGCAGAGGGGGCGAACGGAACAATCGAGGCTGCTGTCGGGGCCAAACCCAGGGGAGAGGAGAAAGCCTAGAGACATACTCCACTCTGCTGCTTGTGCTTCCACTGCTGCTACTGCTCCTCGACTCGCCCTGCTTGACAGCAGCAGCTCGTTTGTTCCGCAGCAGCATTCGTACTCGGAAGGGCTTGGAATTCTAGGAAAACCATGGTGAGTGAAATATCCCCAACATATCCGGAAATATAAAGATTATGTACATATTAAAATTATTATAAAATTGGCCCTTATATTCCCGGACACAATTGTGCAGTATATGAGACACCCATGATCACGTGTGTGTGTTCTTTTCTGCCCAGCAGGGGTATCTGCGAGTACTCGTACACTCGGTAGATACCCATCGCCTGTTGTGTCTCGCCGCTTGCGAGGCAACCAAGGAGCTCTCGCAAGCAATAGAACAAGCACGAGCGTAGCCCCCCGCGCCTCCTAGCTTCGCCACCGAACCGACCACTGAGGCGTAGCTGCCTTGTACGCGTTGGCAGCATATATATATATGCACGTGACGTGCTGTCACCCGCATCAGGTGTCAGCTGCCATCGATCTCTCCATGCTTCACCTCCGCAACTTTTTTTGTTTTTTCGTATTCGTAAATACGAGTACGAGTCATAAGAGCGGCGACTGCTGTATCGGGTACTCTTGTGTGTAAAATCCACATCCTGTGATACCCGCCTAAACAGAGACTGCTGTGTTGTTCTCGGGTGTTGACCGCGAGTCGTGTGGCCTATATACGCGTATATACTCGTACGTACATATCAGTACTCTTTACGAAGTAGTATAATCCATACTACATACCTGGTACCTGGTATCATCCGTATGATGTCAGCCTACCCAAAGGCCAGGTACCACTGCTGGGTACTGGGTACTGGGTAGGTGCCACGGGTATTGTTTTTTTTCTAACGTGGTATCGGCGGGTATTTGAGTTTTCGGTTGTCTACGAACTCGCCAGCACCAGTACTGCCGAGTGCACCCCGCGTAGAGCTCCAACAGCAGTAGTACAGCAGTAGTACAGCAGTACTCGTAGTAGTACAGCAGTAGTACCGCAAAATCAGCACAGCAAAATCAGTACAGCAGCATACTGGTATCATATGTGCGGATCTCAACGAGTATTTTCGTTGCCCTACGTATGCCACCATGCTGAATACTATTAATAATACTGGTACCCGTATTTATACAGGACAGGACACCTACGAAAGAAGAAACAGGCTAATAAGAAACGAAATAAGAAACAGGCTAATAAGAAAGCCAGGCTGAGATTTTGGAGGAGCATAAGAATTTCGGGAGTCGTTATCTCGAAGTTAGCGTAGAAAGCACCCTCTCTCAAATAAGAAATCCAGTCTGGACCAGATTTCCTCTTTCTTATTACAGCAGTAGGTGTCCTGTCCTGTACTACTGTATGTGTATACAAGACGAAGTGGTCCCTCTACGTATAGTGCCGGTATGCGCCAGCCATCAATACCGGCACTATTTACTATTTACAGGTTACAGGGGCAACCGGCATTCCTCCGCTCACTGCCAAGCTGGGACTGGAGTCCCGTTTTGGGGACAAATTACTCAGAATTAGTGTGGATTGTCCCCAAAACGGGAGTGCAGTCCTAAAAGGGTTAACCCCCCTCAAGAACTGGTCCCCGGTATTTGGGGACAAACTACTTGGAACTACAGTAGTGCGGAATGTGGTTATCAGTTCTGAGTGGGTTAAAACCCCATACCAGGTACCAGGTATTTGTCAAGCGAGTTCACACTTTTTTTTCTTCTTTTTTCTTGTTAGGTCTTGCCTGTCGTATATACATGTACGTATGGCATTCCATTGTCTGCTCTGCTCACTGCACTGAGCGTAGTATCTCTGTCGTAGTTTTGTGACCACAGAACGGGTACCTTTTTAGGATGAAGCATGTATGGCATTCCATTGTCTGCTCTGCTTACTGCACTGAGCGCAGTATCTCTGTGTCGTAGTTTTGTGACTCACAGAACGGGTGCCTCTTTAGGATGAAGAACCGGCACGGACACTGGGTGTGCTGGATGTCGACGGGTAGAAAAGAAGGTTTAATGTGAAGAACACACACACACTACTCGTCGTACCTCATACGAGTATAGCGGGCAGCCGGCACAACTCAACCTTTTCCCGTGCGGCATTCTTCCTCTAACAGTACGAGTAGTTGTTACGGGGTGGGCTAATGATGCCATAGTAAATAGAACCTACGGCACACATACAAATCTGTATATTTACCTATTTTTACTCGTAACAGTATTTAGTCCTGTTTACTATGGTCCTCCGTAATATAATGCCAAGCGATTCCACCCACAGGCACTATATAGCGGGCGACCGGCATTACTCGAACGGCGCTATAGAGGGGCCACTACCGTATACTGTGATCAAGATAATAAGATAACACACTCCCTTGGGCCAATTTTAGAGCCGATGTTCTCCAGAATCAGGAGGGGGGGGGGGGGCGCACAGCGAAAATATTACAGTAGTACCACTGCTGTGCTACGAGTATGCTTGTATACAGCACAGGGCACCTAATAAGAAACAGGAAAGCGGGCCCAGGCTCGATTTTTTATTTGAGAGAGTGTGCTTTGTACACTAATTTCAAGATATCGACTCTTGAATTTCCCATTTTCTTTTCAATGTAAGCCTGGCTTTCTTATTAGCCTATTTCTTATTATTGATAGGTGTCCTTTACTAGTAGTACCAGTACTAATATTAATAGTCATGCGTTTTGACACCGCCTTTGCCGCCATGTTGAAATTTCGAAATATCCCCACGTCTGCCATGACTACTCGTAAACGCACTTACGTATATACAAGTGCCGTATATACACCGCTGCTGTGCAAGAGTAAGAGTATAAACCACACATTTAGACCAGCTAAACTGCACTCCTATGATATGCTCTGAATATGTACAGCAGTCTTACAACCACACGCTTGAACCAGCTAAACTGCGCTCCTGTGCGCCAAGTATATATACAGCAGTCACACTGCACGACACTGGGCGTGAATGTAAAGACTGATTGATAACCATTTCAATGTGTAAATTGTCCTTACATATACGCCCAGATTGGTACAGCAGTAAAAAACCAATGTCCAACGCACAACAACGCCGACGTAAACAAGCGGTTTTCTTCATTTCGATACGTATATTTCATATTTCCCCGTTTCCCCTCTCTACCAATCAACGCACACCAGCGTTTTTTTTTTCCCTCTCTCTCCGCCAATCACAGCACGCCAGCTCAACAACATTTCAAAAATAAACACAGCAAGCGGAACCACAAATACTTCATGCTGCTGTCACCTGCGCAATACAAATTACAAATACAATAATTTTGCGAAAGGTATGACGCGGTTAGGGTTTTATGTAGGGCTGGATATCGAATTATTTGAAAGTTTCGATATACAGTAGTATCGAAATATTTGAAAGTTTCGATATAGAGTATCGAACATGTGTCGTCTATTAGTAGAGGTGTTACCCGACGAGTACCCGTCCTAGACGGGTACCCGCCAATTTTTTGGGAAAAAAATACCTGGGTACTCGCGAGTATTTACGGCCATTCAGGGCGGGTACCCGGGTACCCGTTTAACAGCGGGTACTCGTTTAACACCCGGGTACCCGTCTAACAGCCGGGTGCCCGGGTTCCCTGGGCCCACATACTTGGCGAGTATGAAGTGTTTTACCCATGCCAGTGACGGATATTGACAAAAGCCGGGTAGTACTCGCGAGTACGCGGGTAATTGGCAAAAGGCTAACACCTTTATTAATAGTATGATGTGAGATGTCGTGCATGAAGCATCATTTTCATTTTGAAAAGGGTTTCCTCGATAGCATGTACCAAATCATACCCAAGGGACGTGGTTTAGGGCATGATAAGTTGCGATCTCCGGGAAATCCAACCAAAACCAACGGGTACCCGGGTACCCACGTACCCGTTTAAACCGGGTACCTGAGTACCCTGGTACCTGGACCCCAAATACTAGGCGGGTATGAAGCGCTACTCGTATCCGTGACGGGTATTAGCAAGCCGGGTAATTCTCGCGAGTACTCGGGTAATTGGCAAAGGGGTAACATCTGTATTACTACTATTAAATAGATGGGATTCGCCGCTGTGGTACTGCGCGGAGTAGTGCCGGTAGCCGCTATGTCATATACATTCGGGATGTGTACATCCTGCATGAGGGCACATAAGACCCGTAAGTACGCACGCGCGATCGAAGTATCGCACTGATCAGCTTGCAAAGATGAGCTTCGACGAAATCCTCGATCTCACAGCTGTTGTTGTTGTTGTTGTTCTTGTTGTTGTTCTTGTTTTTGTTGTTGTTGTTGTTGTTCTTGTTGTTGTTCTTGTTTTTTTTTTTTTTTTCATGTAGTGCCGGTATTGTTGCCCGGCGTATACCGGCACTATAGAGGGACCACTACTGACTACTGCTGTACCAGGTATACGGTAGCAGCAGTAGTAGTAGTAGTAGTAGTAGTAGTAGTAGTAGTAGTAGTACTCTCACGGGGGGGCATAGTAAATAGGACCTATGGTATACACAAAAACCTATATATTTACCTATTTGTACCAAAAATATTTGGTTCTATTTACTACGGTCCCCCGTAATAGTAGTAATAGTAGTAGTAAGTAGTACTAGCACTTTTTGGCTGAATCGTTTTCTGAACGATCGGGCTCCTTAACCCAAACTCGTCGGACTTTCATTTTTGTGACGAACAAAAAACTGTTTCAAGTATGCTTCGGTCATGATATTTCTCATCCGACAGCACTTTTATTTTCCTCCAAAATCCTTTTTTTTGGGGTGAGGCATGACGCTCCTGAAGTGAGGAGCTCAGAAAAAACATGGTGCACCTCTATCGTAGCATACGTCATATGGTACACACAAAAACCTATATATTTACCTATTTTTACCAACAATATTTGGTTCTATTTACTACGGTCCCCCGTGTACTATTAATAGTAGTACTACAGTAATACTAGTAGTACTATTAAATAGTACTAGTAGTAGTAGGACCGGCGGCGTCCCGAAGGCTTTTTGCCGGCATGAGAACGGGAAAACGAACATCGAAAATGGCAATTAACGAGCTCTGCTCTAGAGAGAGAGAGAGCCCCACAAGCGTGTCTAAATCTAGAAAAGCAGTGTAGGCTACCGTGAGGTGGACTTGAGGTAAGAGAGGCAAAAATGCACAGAGAAAAATGAAAAATAATGAAATGAGGAGGAATTGAGGGGAGCAAAGGTGGAGAGGGGAGGGGGTGGGGGGGAGCAATATTGTGAGACAGGGAGAAAGAGAGCTAGTTGGAGGGAGAGGGGGGAAAATCAGCAGAGTTATCATATACCACTCCAATTAAATGTTAGTATACAAACGGTCCTTATATTCTGGGTCAGAGTGGTACGAGGTATGAGAGACGGCGAGTATGATGAGAGGAAACATGAGAGACAGACAGATAGAGGGTGGCGCGAGGTATGATACCAGGTATGAGAGAGGGAGGGTACGACGAGAGAAAACATGAGAGACAGACAAAGCAAGGGTGGGCGAAAGAGGCGGACTAGTAGCGGGAAGAGAAGAGGGAGAGAGGAGGGGGGGAGAGGACGGCGAGGAGGGGGGTACTTATGTCATGCATGGGCGCAGTCGTATGCCCACAGGCCGGGGAGGGAGTTTTAAAGAGATAGAACAAGAGAGGAGAACGGGAGGTAGAGTAGAGGTCGGGACAGACACAGAAAATGAGAGACAAGACGAGAGACAGGGACAGGAGACAAAGAGGGGAACCCGAACTAACGATACATAAACTACAGCGGTAGTGCTCCCTCTACGGTAGTGCCGGTATGCATGCGCCAGCCAACAATACCGGCACTACATGTAGCGGCAACCGGCACTATTCCCACACTACGTTAAGATCAGTTTTTGACTTACTATTAGTACAGAGCTCCTCAAGTGACCACCCTCAGAAGGCAGAAACATGATCTACCTTTTTCCGTAGCATGCGTCAGGGTCGGTATGTGTGCCAGCCAACAATAATACCGGACACGCTAGCGACAACCCGCACTATTAAAAGTCGTACTTACTCCTCACACTACCACGCTGATTGGTTAAATCCCATCTGTGCCCGAGCGATCCCACCCACGAGCACTATATACAGCGGGCAACCGGCACTATATAGCGGGCAACCGGCAGTATATGGCGGGAAACCGGCACTATATGGTGGAAAACCGGCACTACGTACTCAACCGGCACTGTAGAGGGACCACTCCTGCACTATATCTCCCTCATACTACTATGCTGGGCTGGACCTGTACTACCGTATTATACCTGCACTCCTTGCCACAAGGGCAGGTTTGGACGTACTTTTTGCAGATAAGAGAACATCTAAAATAGTAGATCGTATCGTGATCTGTCGGATATATCTGAAATCATCTCATTGGTCAACTCCAGATTTTTCAGGATGTTTTCATTCGTCAACACACAAAACACACACATATTCGCACCCTGCTGCCGTTTTGACGACCCCGATCCCACCCGGATCTGATTCCACCTGGGGCCGAACCTTCCCACGCTGACCCCAAGGTAGATTTAATTAGGCCGCCGATGGCACCAAACGAGCATCCTATGACCCCGTGCCGCAGCGAGAGCAGCAACTTGGTCGAATAGGTGGTGAAAACTATCAAGAACCTATATTGCGTATGAAAGCAGTCGTGCTACGGTAGTAGGATTAGGGACGTTTTCAGTGGTCAAACACAAAAAACACACGTATATTCGCACTCGCTGCCGTTTGACAACCCCGGTTCCGCCCGGATCTGATTTTACTTGGGGCCGAGCCTTCCTACACAGTCCCCGGGGTAAGCTAGTTAAGCCTTCCGACGGGGCCCGCGAAGTATCCTCTTACCCCACGCCGCAGCGAGAGCAGCAACTTGGTCGGGTAGGCACTGAAAACTATCAAGAACCTATTTTGCGTGTGAAAGCAGTCGCGCTACAGTTGTAGGATTAGGGGCGTTTTCAGTGGTCAAACACACACGAAACACACGTATATTCCGCACCCTCCTTACGCTTGGCCCCCCCTGACCCCCACCCCGATCTGACCCCACCAGTAGTAGACCTACGTAGCCCTCTACAATTTGCCATGGGGTATGTATGTGATTTAGCCGCCGGCGGGGCCCACCAAGCATCCTCTGACCCCCCATGCCGACCGAAAGCCAGGAAGGTTTGAAATCTCACGGATCGGGTCGGGTCGTAGTCGGAGTCGGAGTGGGAGTCGTAGTCGGAGTGGGAGTCGGAGTCGAAGTCGGAGTCGGGGTCGGAGTCGGGTCGGGTTGGGTCGGGTCGGGTCAGATTGGATCGGGTCGGGTCAGCATGTTTTAAAACTTGCACGTGTTGCGCCGGGTCACCCTTACCCTACCCAACCCTTGTGGTTGCACCACGGGTCACCTTTACTCCTAACCCTTGTGTTGATTTTCAATCTCATCTTGAACGTTCATGCCCCCTTGGCCATTTTCTCCTCGTTTTCCCGCCGGTGCTTCGTTTACTACTGGGAGTGCTTGCTTCTCTTTGTGTGTGTTTTTGTTGTTTTTTTTTGTTTATGGCGTTTTGGTTTAATGGTCACTTCCCCTTCCCTCCTTCTCTTTCTCCTCTCGCTCTGGATGGCAGTGTTTTGTTTTATTTTTAGAACTGTTTTTTTTGTTTAATAATGTTTTAATTTTAATGTTTCCACCCCTTCCTTCCTCCTCTCCCTCCCTCCCTCCCTCCCTCCCTTTCCGCTCGCTCTCACACGGCGTGTTTGCGTTTTTTTCGCTGGGATTGTTTCTTCCTTTCTTTTTTGTGTTTGTTTCTTCCGTCGTGTCTTCGATTTGTTTTGGGGCAGCCTCTCCGCCTCGAGATCAAGAAAAAACTCTCCTCGCGGTCCGACCGCGTGAAATGCGTGGACATACACCCCACGGAGCCTTGGGTGCTAAGCGCCCTCTACAACGGTCATGTCTTCATCTGGGACTTCGAGGTGGGGCTTTGTGCATTTGTTTTTCCTAGCGCAAATCACTCTAAACAACTTTGGGACCTATATATGGGATACAAGTGATACAAGGGATACAAGGGACACATGGGATACAAGGGACATGAAGGGATGTAAGGGATATGAGGGATATAAGGGATAGCACCCTGAACATACCGATAGCGTTGGTGATACCAAACCGTCCACGAGCAGCTCGTGTGGCACCGAGCAGTAGGGGGGGGTAGGTTCATGTCGCGCCCGTGTACCGTATACACGCCTCCTTGCATTGTAACCCGGGGACCGATTTGTATCACCCACTAATCACGCAGTGGCCAGTGATGCAATGGTCAAATATGTGATCTTCAGTGTTTCAAGTTCGAGACGCCGAAGGGGTGGCGCACGCGTCTGTAGCGTACGTTCGCTTAGGGCCCGTTTTAACGAAGAAGAAAAAAAATCAATTTGGAATTTTTTTTATTCAAATCCGCTTTTCATTGGTCAACACACGCACCAGCACCAAATATTAGGATCTTGGGGCATAAAAAATGGTGCTGGTGCGTGTGTTGACCAATGAAAAGCGAATTTTTATTTTTCCAAATTGAATTTATTTTATACTCGTTAATACGGGCCCTTAGCGTGAGCTTCGTAGCCTAGCCAAAAAATGCCCTACGTAGAGTGTCTACAGTAGCGCGTTAGTAAACGTTGTGCACATTTTGGGTTGTGCGTAAGTAAGCCTTGCGTGAGTAAGATCAACGTACGCAAGCCTCTAGAGTAACTAAGCTTAGCGCA
This sequence comes from Saccharina japonica, assembly GCA_008828725.1. Taxonomy (NCBI): domain Eukaryota; class Phaeophyceae; order Laminariales; family Laminariaceae; genus Saccharina; species Saccharina japonica. Next base: position 718,845 of record MEHQ01001335.1, read on the forward strand.
AGTAAGCTTGACGTAAGTTAAGCTTAGCGTAAGTTAAGCTTAAGCGTAAGTAAGCTTAGCGCAAGTTTGCTTGGCGAATGTTTGCCTAGGGTAAGCATCCTTGCTTAGGTTTGCCTGGCGTGAGTAATCAGTGTGCGCGTTAGTCTAGCTTTTAAGTAAACCTAGCGTACTTAAGCGTAGCTTGCTGCAATGAGGCGAGGTGTGAATGAGGATAGCGTAAGTGAGCCTAGTGTATTTAAGACTAGCGCAAGCAAGCCTGGCTTAAATAAGCCTAGCATGAGCGAGCCTAGCGCTTGTGAGCCTAGCCTGATTTAGCCTAACGCGCGTAAGCGTAGCGCGAGCTGACCTCGCGTAGGTTGGAGTGAAGCAATTTAGCCCACCTTGAGGTGCAGTGGGTGCTAAGCGCTGCTGCTGGGTGCTCCCACTGCTGCTGTTACTGCAACTTCTGCTGCTGAATATATTGCGGATTCTGCTGATATGTTGTGCTACTGCTCATTCTACTGCCCCTTTTAATACTACAATAGTGGTGTTGATGCTACTGCTGATTCTACTGGTGCCTTCTTTCGAGTTGTTTTGTTGCTTTGTTGTTGTTTTTTACACCCAGACCGGTGCCATGGTGAATTGAGTATTTTTAGGTGTGCACTCTGCTACTGCTGATTTTTCTACTCCTACCTCAATAGTAGTGCTGATTCTACTGCTCCTACTTCTGGTTCTACTGCAGCCTTCTTTTGTTTTGTTGTTTTTATTTGCTTTGTATGTGTTGACACCCAGAGCGGTGCGTGAAGTCTGTTGAGGTGTGCCCTCTGCTAGTGCTGATTCTGCTGCTCCTACTTCAATAGTAGTGCTGATTCTACTGATCCTACTGCTCATTCTACTGTTCATTCTACTGTTCATTCTACTGCTGATTCTACTGCTGCCCTTCTTTTGTGTGTTTGTTTTGTTTTGTTTTTTGTTTTTTGTTTGTTTTTTTTACACCCAGAGCGGTGCGATGGTGAAGTCTTTCGAGGTGTGCACTCTCCCGGTGAGGTGCGCCCGGTTCATCGTGCGGAAGCAGTGGTTCGTCACGGCGAGCGATGACATGCACGTCCGCGTCTTCAACTACAACACCATGGAGAAGGTGGGGATGTTGTTGATTGTGCTGGTGGTGGTGCTGTTGGTGGTGCTGGTTGTGGTGGTGGTGGTGGTGGTGGTGGTGGTGGCGTTACTGGGTAGGGGGTAGGGGTGGTGGTTGCAGTGTTAGTGGGGGTGGTGGCGGTGTTAATGGGTGTGGTTGGGGGGTTGCTTGTGGTGGTCGTAGGGGAGTTAGTGGGGGGAGCGGGGGTGTTGGTGGTAGGCGGGGGATCGGGGTGCTTGGGGTGGTAGTGGTAGTGGTAGTGGGGAGGTTGATCGGGTTGGTAGCGGTGGTGGTTGGTAGTGGGAGGTGGGCTGGTGTAGTGGGTTTGGGGGTTCGGGGTGTTCGTTTGGTAGGAGGTGGATGTGATAGGTCGGTGTAGGTCAGTTTAGTATGGGGTTGGTGTTAGGCGCGGAGTGGGGGCGGGTCGGGGTGTTTGGGGTGTTAGTGGGGGCGGGGAGTGGGGTGTTGTGGCGGTGTGGTTCTGGTGTTCATTTGAGGGTGTGATGGGGGGTGCGGTTCGGATTTTGGTGTTTGGTGTGTTAGTGGGCGTGCGTGGTTGTGATTGATGGGTGGTTGTGGTGGTGGTGTTGTGGTAGAGAAAAGTGACAGCGTGTTGGCGACCCCCCTTTGGTGAAATATACACCTACGTGTGTGTCGCAGCAATGTTACCAGTTGGCGTTGTACGGCTTGGGCTATATCGGTAGTATGTAAGCTGTATCATGACTCGTTCTTCCCTGCTGTTTTTGGCCCATAAGCCCCAATAAAAACACCCCCCCCCCCCTCATACGGAATACAAGGTCCATGCCAACGATCCATTGAAGTTACCGCCCGCTCCCCCGAATCCATAGTGCTCCGTCTCGAAAGGGATGCGTGGTCAATGGTCAAAATTACTACAGGCAAGCAACAAACCATTACACCCCCTCCCCCCATAACGATCTCTATCTTGGGAGATAGATCGTGGCCACAGGCGGCGAAACAGGAAGGGGATACGTAGGATTAACAAAACATGTATTTGTACTATACTTCGTATGGAGACAACGTAATGAGCGCCCAAGTGTTGTAGGTGTCTCTATTAAGAGTAGGAGCGGTGCTCCGTCTCGAAAGGGATGCGTGGTCAATGGCCAAATGAGTAAGGCACACAACAAATGAGTACGCCCCACATGCTCCTTCCCGACATTGTAGGGGTGCAAGGGTCTATGGTCACACGACTATGTACGGCCATGCGTGGAAATGAAGTACCCCCCCCCGGTCTATTAGGAGTAGGAGCGGTGCTTCGTCTCGAAAGGGATGCGTGGTCAATGATCAAACTACTGAGGCAAACAACAAATCAGTACACCCCCCCCCCTCCCCCCAATCCCTAATTGCTTTTCCCTCTAACTCTCAGGTCCAAGCGTGGGAAGCCCACACGGACTACATCCGCTACCTAGAGATCCACCCCACCCTGCCCTACGTGCTGTCGGCCTCGGACGACATGAGCATCAAGCTGTGGGACTGGGAGAAGCAGTGGGACTGCACGCAGGTGAGGCGCGGGTGCTCGCGTACGGTAGAGCGGTGTCTATCACCTCTTCTTTCCTTAAGCTCCTCATTTTGAGGAGGTCTGTATGCCCCCCCCCGCCCAAACTAAAAATATATAAAACAGGTTTTGAGCGTTCTCGTGACGCTGGCACCTCGGTCTATTGTGTACCTGGTAGGCTTTTTGTTCGAGAAAATTGCTGCAAAAAAGCAATGGATGGGATAAATTAAGGGTGTTGGGTGCAGTAGTACGATGTTGTCAGTTTTGAGGAACCTCCCCCCCCGCCAGTCAGTTAGTCAGAAAATAAGTATTCGCCTTGTAAGGCAAAACAAGAAACAAAAAATGCTACCTCTACACCACTCTGTTCCTAAATATAAGCATGTCTTATACATGAATATTCAATAGAAATGTTGCTTATATTTCGGGACAGAGCGGTATATCGTATGCTAGCAAGCATCATTAAGGTAGTGGTATGAATAGTTGTGGCTATGGTTGGGTGGGGGGTCTACTCATATCGTGCACGGCCGTAGTCGTATGACTATAGACCCTCGCATCCCCTACAATGCCGGGACGGAGCACGTTGGGTTTTCACCAACCAGGCAGACATTGCTTGCGCGAAGCGATCAAGCGCGAAGCGATCAAGCGCGAAGCGATCAAGCGCGAAGCGATCAAGCGCGAAGCGATCAAGCGCGAAGCGATCAAGCGCGAAGCGATCAAGCGCAAAGCGCGCGCCGTGAGGTGTTGGGCGAGTCGCGTGAAGGGTGAGCTGCATCCTATATATGAAGAGCCTTAACCGCTTGTGAGGCGGACTTCCATATGGACGACAGCCTCCAATGAAATGAAGAGTGTCTGGTGTGGCCACTTCCAGAGACAGCAGTGGATATTCCCATGTATCTGCTTCGTGGGTGCCTCACCATATACCAGGTACACCCTGCGTGATACGATCATTCCCCTTTTAGATGGTTTGTGGGTTGGTTTGTGCGTATTCCATGCGTGTTGTCTTTGTGCGTTCCTTGAGCATTATTTGTGCGTTCTGTTTTTTTTTTTTTTTTTCCCCTCGTACGTATGATATGATTAACATTTATTAAAATATTTAAGCTGGTCATGAGGTCGATGAGTCGCGTTTCGAAAATCAACATTTTGCCAGCTGTCTGTGATGATGCTTCGATCGCGCGATGATGACACATATTGTTATGATCAGACCTGCACGCACACCCTGGTACATATATACATACATGCATAGGCGCGTCTGTTTTTGCACGTGTCATTTACTGTTTTCCCCCCAACACTCCCCCCCCTCCGTTTTGTTTGGAACATGGGACCAACCAACCGCCCCATGAAGGTGTTCGAGGGCCACTCCCACTACGTGATGATGGTCAAGTTCAACCTGAAGGACTCCAACACCTTCGCCAGTGCCTCCCTCGACCGGTGCGTACGCGCGGCCGAAGCGCTCTTACCACTTGTAGTGTGGCACCGCGCGCTACGATAGATATATCGAGGCAGCACTTTTAGGCTTGAAACGTTTTCGAAGTGGGGGGGAGGGGAGATGTACTCATGTCGTGCACGGCCGTAGTCATATGACATATGACCATAGACCCTCGCATCCATACAATGCCGGGGCGGAGCACGTTGGGTTTTCACCAACCAGGCGGACATTGCGTGCACCAAGCGCGAAGCGCCGTGAGGTATTGGGCGAGTCGCATGGAGGGTGAGCTGCATCCTGCTAAGAACCGCCTCTGAGGCGGACTTGCATATGGACGACAGCCTCCAATGAATTTATTTAATATCTGGTGTGGTCACTTCAGAGACAGCAATGGGTATTACTGTGTATCTGCCTCTGGGTGCCTTGCCATATACACTATACGTGATGCGATCATTCCCCTTGTGCGGAGATGAGGTTATCAACCCCGCACAAATGATCTAACAAGACCGCCAGTATGGGTGACCGCCAAAAAAAAAAAAAAAAAAACAGTACCCTGGTTGTCTAGCTCACGCAGTGAGAGGCGTGTTTTACAGCGTCGTTGCCAACTGACGCCAACCGGGGGGGGGGGGTGTACTTCATTTTCATGCATGGCCGTAGTCGTATGACCATAGACCCTCAGGGGCTCGTTAACCCCCAAAAACAAAATCGTCGTAAATTATGAAATTACATGGGCACTAGCCAAAAATAGGTATACCTACGCATTTTGAGCCATTTGTAGGTACACGGCGTATTGTATGCCGGAAAAAGCTTACTGGCCCCGCCTGATATTGCGCCTGCGCTCCATCGTACCTACAAGTGGCTCAAAAGGCCAAGGTACAGCTATTATCAGCTACTCAACTTCCGCGTCACCTATTTTTGTCTTCAACTGTACTTATAAATGGCTCGAACGATCACTTTTTGACAGCTGAAATGTAGACAGACGGCCACACCAGATGCCGGGAACTGTCAACCAGCCGACCGTAACTGTCAACCAGCTGACCGTCCTACGACCGAGGCCCGCGGTCATATTTCTGATATCAGTCGTTTGGGCCACATGCCTTCAATGGGTGTGTTCGTGGTGCGGAGAAACAACAATGACGAGTGTTTTCCACGCCGTTTTGCTGAAAGTACAGTACACATACTGTAGTGCAGTATATAGTAGGAGCAAAATCGGTCTATACATATACGTGTACAGAGTATTAGCATACGGTTATGGGGGTCTAAGTTACACAAACCGTTGGCGCGGTCCGGAACAACACTCCATAGCAAACGTGGGTGAATATAATGTACGGAGTGAAGATAATGTACGGAGGTAAGTCCAAATACAACCCCGCACACGCACGCCCCCCCCCACTGCTCTGCCTGTCTATACCCCGCGTCGCGTCTCGTCCCGTCACGTCCTCTTTTGATAAACAACAAAACGCAGAACTGTGAAGGTCTGGGGGCTGGGAGCGCCTGTTCCCCACTTCTCCCTGGAGGGCCACGAGCGCGGGGTGAACGCCATCGACTACTACCCGGGGGGAGACCGACCCTACCTCCTGTCCGGTGAGCAAAGAAAATACGTAAGTAATAGAGAAAACACCGACAACATACAAGAGATATGACACGCCATGCGAAATCGTGTACAAAAAAAAGCAACACCAACACCGAATATAGGGTTAAGCTATTTTAATAACACCCTAAAATACGAGACCATGTAAAAATATCAGAAAAAAACACAGAAATAAAGAGCTATGCTACGCCATATGCTACTATTACGGGGTGGGCTAATGTAGTAAATAGGACCTACGGCATACACAAAAACCTACATATTTAACTATTTTTACTACCAATATTTGGTCCTATTTAGGGCCCGAACTAACGAATATAAAATAAGTTCAATTAGGAAAAAATAAAATTCAAATTCGCTTTTCATTGGTCAACACACGCACCAGCACCAATTATTATTCCCAAAGATCCTAATCTTTGGTGCTGGTGCGTGTGTTGACCAATGAAAAGCGAATTTGAATTTTAAAAAAAAATCCAAATTGATTTTTTTTCTTCTTCGTTAAAACGGGCCCTTATCTTAACCCGAGATCGTGGACTTCATCTGTGTTCGGCACAAACTTATCATGGTAGATCGAAGTATTACACTCAGCTAGACAAAATGAGTTTTCGACGAAATCCTCGACTCACAGCTGTGTTTTTTTTTTTTTTTTTTCCTAATAAACAATGTACCACCGCTCTGGCCGGTATATCGTAGTAGACAGGGGCGAACGAAAAAGAGAGAAAACGGGCCCACGTTTGCCACCAGCTTCGTATTAGCAGTTTTGCAGTTTTTTTACTTGATTTTAGTATACCCCCTTTGTCTAGGACTAGAAAAAAAAACTCGATTGGGGGATTTTTTTTTTTTCTCGGGCACCTTTGGGGTAATATATATAGGGGTGGCACCTCGTTGAAGGATTCCTCTATCTAACCCCTAAACTCCCTGACGCCCAAAAAATGACTTTGCGAAAAAACATCGAGAACCCGATCGGGAACGTAGCTCCTGCTCAGCTGAGAAGAAAAAACGCTTCTGTGTGTGTAGTACACGGGGGAAAGAAACATACATTGTTGGAGTAGCAAACGATGCTTCGTCTCGAGAAGGATACATGCTCCTCCCCGGCACTGTAGGGATGCGAGGGTCTATGGTCATACGACTACGGCCGTGCACGACATGAGTACATCCCCCCCCGCGCTCTGTCTCGAAAGGCATGCGTGGTCAATGGTCTAATGCCTAAGGCAAGCAACAAATGAGTACGCTCCCCTCTTCCTCCCTCCCCATTTCCCGTCCCATGCCCCCCTTCTTATTCCATTCCCCCCCCCCCACCCCCTCCCCCCCCCCCCCGCCCCCCCCACCCCCCCCCTGGCCCGTTTTAACGAAGAAGAAAAAAATCAATTTGGAAAAAAAAAAAAACCCCCATCTCCCGTCCCATGCCCCCCTCCCTCCCATGTACCAGGGTCGGATGACCGCACGGTAAAGATCTGGGACTACCAGACGAAGACCTGTGTGCAGACCCTGGAGGGCCACACCAACAACGTCTCCGCAGTGCTGTTCCACAAGCGCCTCCCGATCATCCTCTCGGGAGGGGAGGATGGTACCGTGCGCCTCTGGTGCGTGCGCGTGTGTGTAGTGTGTGGCGGAAGCGACGAAAAAAACGAGACTAGTACATACGGGGGACCTATACCTGGTGGTAAATAAGGGACCAAATATTGTTAGTACAAAAACATAAATATATAGGTTTTATGTGCGTATTGTTGTTGGTGTTGTTGTCTTCACATTAAAAGCCGTGCCGGTCTCTCTATCCAGTCCTTCCATCTGTCCGTACGAATCCAACATTTGACGCGGTCGATTCCCGTGGTCAGGTCCTATTTACTAGGGTCCCCCATAATAGCATACTTCGTATAATTGTTTATTCGTATTGAAAAATAAAACACACACACAGCTGTTAGTGAGAGAGATGGAGGTTTTTTTTTCGTCGAAAAGTCGCATTCTTTGCAACCTACCTGGGTCGGTGTGGTACTTCGATCGCGCGTAATTTGCGGGGTTTTTGTGTCTTGGTGCAGGATGTGTTATCCCGTATTAGGAGCGCGGATTTCGCGGAGCATCCGGGCGTCTCTCTCTATCGGACCCTTTGAATGTATATTAGATGTGCCTTGAAGGATCTAGGTCACGAAGTGGGGATCGATGATATATCTGTCGATGATCTGTAAATGATCTGTAGATGATCTGGTGATGATGTATCTATTGATGATATGTAGATTATCTATATGTAGATGATCTATCTGTAGATGATCTATCTGTAGATGATACATCTGTAGATGATACATCTGTAGATGATACACCTGTAGATGATACATCTGTAGATTATCTATCTGTAGATGATCTATCTGTAGATGATACATCTGTAGATGATGTGTAGATGATCTGTAGATGATCTGTAGATGATCTGCAGATGATCTGTAGATGAATCTGCAGATGATCTGTAGATGATCTGCAGATGATCTGTAGATGATCTGCAGATGAGCTGTAGATGAGCTGTAGATGAGCTGTAGATGAGCTGTAGATTATCTGTAGATGATATGTAGATGATCTGTAGATGATATGTAGATGATCTGTATATTTTCTGTAGATTATCCGTAGATGATCTGTAGATGATCTATAGATGATCTGTAGATGATCTGTAAATGATCTATAGATGATATATAGATGATCTATAGACCTGATCTATAGATGATCTGTGGATGATCTACCCGAGGTATGGAAGCTTACTGCTGGACTTTTTTTTTTTTTGTGTTTGGCAGGCACTCGACCACGTACAGGGCGGAGACCACCCTGAACTATGGCATGGAACGCGTGTGGGCCCTCGCCGCCTCCCCCGACAACAACAAGGTAAACGTTTCGCTGTATAGCTGTACCATAGCATGTTTAGCGGTAGTGGCTGTAGTACGAGTGAAATATAGTTGTATCTGTACTCCTACAGCAGTACAGGTATCTACAAGCTCCCTGAATTTGTCAGCCTCAGATTGTGTTCTCCTCATACGGGGTGTACATCCTGCATGAGGACATAGAAAACCCTTAAGTACGTGCGACCGAAGAATTACACTCAGCTAGCAAAGATGAGTTTCGACGAAATCGTCGATCTCACAGCTGTTTTTTTTTTTTTTTTTTTTTTCCAAGTTAATTCATACAAGTCGGTATTGCTCAGCAGCTGTGAAACGTACCTGTCAATAGCAGACAGGTGCTGCTGTAGTGCAAGGCACGAGTACGAAGAAACGCGCCAGGCCTGCACAATCCAGGCAATAGGTAGTAGCGGACCAAGAATATGTAAGCGGTACGAGTGCGTGTCCCTTCCTCCCTCGCTCCCTCCCTCCTACTCGCCGCCATTCCCTCCCCTGCCTGTACGAACCCTGAGATTCTCTCCTGCCTTCCTGAAATTACCCGAACCCCCCCCCTC
>MEHQ01001335.1:737822-754567 GCA_008828725.1 Saccharina japonica
CATGCACCCACCCAGACGAAACGCCTGGGCTACTATAAAACCCAAACCACTGAGGCCCTAAGAAACGGGGAGGTAACCGACGGAAACACTGAATGCAAACACCTGATATATTCATGCAAACCCTTTACGTATTGAGTGTCTCAGGGGGGAAAGTATTCATGCAAATCCTTACGTAGTGAGTGTCTCGGGGGGGAAAGTAGTCATGCAAACCCTTACGTATTGAGTGTCTCGGGGGGGGGGGGGGAGTGGGCCATGCATTGTTCGTTTTGGTTTGGTTACCCACCTGGAAAGCCTCCTCCTTGAAACCCTGGGTCTCGAGGAAGCGAGCGACCGCCGTGTATTCCGTCTTGGGTATGGAGGGGAGGATGGAGTTGGCCGTCTCGAAGTCTTTCCGCACCACTGCCGTCTGCACGAGGAGAAAAAAAAGAAAAAAGTAGAGTGTTTGCGCAAAAGTCTTTTCAGAAAATATTTTCCTGGACGCTAAAAAAAGTGAATTTCCTTTCCCTCACGATTTCTTAGTGTTTGCGCAAAAGCAAACCCAAAACAGACTTTGCAAACCCTTCGTGCCGTATGAAACAGGGAAGCGGGTGAGCACGGGGAGACAAAAACGAAGAAACAAAAATCCGTGTACCAGCACAGCAGTACGAACGTATGTACAAAAGACTCGTGGTACCAGGTGCATCCTATAGCAAAAACAGCAACGAATACAAGCAGGGCATATATCAACAGCAGCCGCAACCCAGCATCGGCGGCAGCCGCTGTATACCCAGACACAAGCAGAAGCAGCAGCACAGTTAGCAGCAGCTACTCGTACTCTCCTAGGGGTGGCTAGGGTCAGCAGCAGCAGCAGCAGCAGCTCAGCAGCGAGCAGCTTCCGTTTTTGCTACTTTCAATCATATGACATGGGATTGGCTTTTTTTCTTATTATTGTGCTGCTGCTCGAGCCTACGAGTGCCAACGCCACGATTCAAGCACGCCCGACCCCCTCGCACAGCGGCGCCGTCGCCCCCGCGCCCGCCCCCGCCGCGCCGCCGCCGCCGCTGCTGCTGCTGCTGCTGCTGCTGCTGCTGCAGCTGTAGCTTCAGCTGCTGTGCTGCCGCCACCACGGGTGTGTTCCGGAGATGGTACACAAAAGTTAAAAAAACAAAGGAAACAAAAAAATGAGGACCCCCCCCCCCCCCCACCCCCTCGGCGCTTCTCCTTATTTTTTCCTTTTTTTGCGGTATGTTTTTTCTTGTTTTTCTTGTTTTTTTTTTGTTTTTTTTTCAGGTGTCCCTTGACCCCGAACACAAGTTCGACCTCTCCCTGGAGCTGGGCAAGCTGAGCGAGGCCAGGGGCATTCTTGACGGCATGCCGAAGGAGGAGTACGACACCACTGACGCGCAGAGCAAGTGGAAGAGGCTCGGCGACCTGGCTCTCACCAAGTAAGCACCTTTTTTTGTTGTTTTTGTTGTTGTTTTTGTTGTTGTTGGTTTTTTTCTTGTATGGTATATCGTAGCACTTTTTTTGTTTTTTTTATTGGTGGGGTGACGCAGGCTATGTTAACCCTTTTTGGACTGCAGTTCCGTTATGGGGACAAATTACTTGGAATCACTACTACGGTAGAGGGTGGTTACTACTACGGTAGAGGGTGGTTACTACTACGGTAGAGGGTGGTTGGTTGGTCGATCGCGGAGCTCTCTAATAACCTCTTTCGTTTTCGCCCAAAAACTGATTTTGGAGGGAAGTAAAAGTGTGCTTCGTAACCGATGAACAATCAATTGCATATGGCCCCAAGTATACAATCGAAAAGCAAATGCAAGACGATAACTAAATTCCGAGGAATTTGGGTTATAACCCCTCAAGAACTGGTGCCACGAATTTGGGGACAAAACTACTTGGAATTGGTGCGAGGACGTTTGTTGTTTCAGTTCTGAATGGGCTAAGGAGCCCCCCGTCGTCGTTCAGAAAACGTTTCAGCCAAAAAGTAAGTGCTATATGTTACGACCTTTATCGTAGCTGGTGGCGGTTAGGCCGGGGTGTACTCACAATGTTGACGCACAGCCGTTGTCGTACGGCCATCACTGCGATTTACTCTTACGACTACGTATCACTACTTCGAGTCGAGTAGCACCAACAAATAATCCCACGTGTATTATTTTACCATGTTCTTCTTTCTCTCCTCCACACCCTCCTCCGCTTGCTCACGGCCCCGCCACCCGCACCCCGAACACAAGTTCGACCTCTCCCTGGAGCTGGGCAAGCTGAGCGAGGCCAGGGGCATTCTTGACGGCATGCCGAAGGAGGAGTACGACACCACGGACGCGCAGAGCAAGTGGAAGAGGCTCGGCGACCTGGCTCTCACCAAGTAAGCACCTTTTTTTGTTGTTTTTGTTGTTGTTTTTGTTGTTGTTGGTTTTTTTCTTGTATGGTATATCGTAGCACTTTTTTTGTTGTTTTTATTGGTGGGGTGACGCAGGCTATGTTAACCCTTTTTGGACTGCAGTTCCGTTATGGGGACAAATTACTTGGAATCACTACTACGGTAGAGGGTGGTTACTACTACGGTAGAGGGTGGTTACTACTACGGTAGAGGGTGGTTGGTTGGTCGATCGCGGAGCTCTCTAATAACCTCTTTCGTTTTCGCCCAAAAACTGATTTTGGAGGGAAGCAAAAGTGTGCTTCGTAACCGACGAACAATCAATTGCATATGGCCCCAAGTATACAATCGAAAAGCAAAGGCAAGAACTGGTCCCACGAAATAAGAACTGGCCCCACGAATTTGGCGTCAAAACTACTTGGAATTGGTGTGAGGACGTTTGTTTTTTCAGTTCTGAATGGGTTAAGGAGCCCCCCGTCGTCGTTCAGAAAACGTTTCAGCCAAAAAGTAAGTGCTGTATGTTACGACCTTTATCGTAGCTGGTGGCGGTTAGGCCGGGGTGTACTCACAATGTTGACGCACAGCCGTTGTCGTGCGGCCATCACTGCGATTTACTCTACGACTACGTATCACTACTTCGAGTCCACTCACTCACTCACTCACTCACTCACTCACTCACTCACTCACTCACTCACTCACTCACTCACTCACTCACTCACTCACTCACTCACTCACTCACTCACTCACTCACTCACTCACTCACTCACTCACTCACTCACTCACTCACTCTTTCTCTCTCTCTATCTCTATCTCTATCTCTATCTCTATCTCTATCTCTATCTCTATCTCTATCTCTATCTCTATCTCTATCTCTTTTATCTCTATCTCTATCTCTATCTCTCTCTCTCTCTCTCTCTTTCTCTCTCTCTCACACACACAAAATGCACACCCAAAAGGTGCGACCTAGCCTTGGTGGAGAGGTGCGCCGTGAACGCTCAGGACCTCGGGGGGCTGCTGCTGCTGCACTCCTCCACTGGAAACAGAGCCGGCATGCTCGCCCTCGCCGAGACCGCGAAGAAGGCCGGAAGGACGAACGTTGCTTTCCTGGCCCTCTTTGTTTGCGGAAAGGTGTGACATTCGTTGAGAACAGGTTTTGTGTATATTTTTGCGGAGAGGTGTGCGTTACACTTATTAAATACGTAGTGTGTTTTTTCCTTTTTTTTTCCTTTTTTTTCTTTTTTTTTTTTTTGTTACAGTGGTTATTTCGTTTTTAGTTTAGTTTAGTTTTGGTTTGTTTTGTTTTGTTTTTGTTCATATTTCGGTGCAGTAGTTTTCGTTTTTTTGCTCTCTGTATTTTTTGTTGTATGTTCTGTCCTTATTTTTTTCTATGGTGGGGTTGTTTATTTTCGTCTCGGTCTCTTCGTTATTTGTAGTATGCTTCTCCTGGCACAGGCTGATAAGAAGGCCGGAAGGACCAACATTCGTTCCCCGTCCCTCCTTTTGTGTGCGGAAATATTTTGTGCGTTAAACTTGTGTTTTGCTTTGGTTCATACGTATATATATATATATTCAGTATTTCGTGTGTTGTTGCCATTTTCGTATTTTCCGTCTTCTCCGTTTTTTTCTAATTTGTTTCTTGTATTTTCCGATGTTTTTTCATGGCTTGAGTTATTTTTTCGTTGGCGATTTTGGTTCTTGTCTTAACCGTTATTGTTGGGGTTTTTTTCGTGATCTAAGATAGCACACCCCGTTGGATGACGCAATGCTATTTTATTTGTCTCCCATCAATAGGTGGAGGAGTGCCTGGAGTTGCTAGTGAGCGTCGGGCGTGTTCCCGAGGCGGCTTTCATGGCCAGGACCTACCTGCCTTCCGCCATGGGCCGTCTGGTCGCCCTCTGGAAGAAGGACCTCGCCAAGGTGTCAACCAAGGTATGTCGCGGCAGAGTCGAGCAGCCCTTGTGGTGGTGGTGCTGGTGCTGGTGGTGGTGTGGTGTCGGTCTTGGTGGTGGTGGTGCTTCGTGGGGGTTTTGGCGATGGTGGGGGCTCACACTCCACGTTTTGGTTTTTGTACTATTACATGGATGGATGTCCGCAGACGTTGCAGGCTAGACTCTGAAAGGCATGGGGTGTTTTTGTACTATTTCATGGATGGATGGATGGATGGATGGATGGATGGATGTGCAGACGTCGGAGGCTGAACTTTTGGCTGATACAGTGTTGTTTTGTTCTTTCGCCTTAACTCACATCTTATACGTACATGGGTAGAATGTGAGGGTGTGCAGGCGTCGCAAGGTTAACTTTTGACTGAAATATTTATGTTGGGCCAACTGGCCTGAACTCACGTTCTTTATACACGCGTGGGTTTTTGTATGATGTAGATGGATGTGCAGCAGGCGCCGCAGGGACGATTTTGACCGACAGGGTGTTGTTTTGCTTTTTTTTTCCCCCTGAACTCACAAATGCTACGTGGGTTTTTGTATTGCTTGGGATGGATGTATGCGTGGATGGATGTGCAGGCGTCGCAGGGTCGATTTTGACCGACAGGGTTTTGCTTTGTTTTTTCCGCCTGAACTCACAATTTTTTCGTGGGTTTTCGTATTGTTTTGGATGGATGTATATGCATGGATGGGTGTGCAGGCGTCGCAGGCTCTCGCGGACCCCGTGGAGTACCCCAACATGTTCGACGACCTCTCCTGGGCTCTCAAGGCAAGTCCACCACAAATTGGAAGCGTGTAACAAAATTTGGGCGTACGGTACTACTATGTAGAGTAGGGAATACGAGGGACTCGCAATATTTTCGAAACGTTAAAACAAATCTGGAACGTTGAAAAAAAATGAGCGTAACAATTACACACGCAACGAAAAAAAAAGTTCTCCGATAGAAAAACGGCCCTAAGCGACGAGGAGTTGTGGGCGTACTACTCGTACATATTGATAATAGGAAATTGGGACCCATAAGATGCGTGTACGTATACATAGGCACATGTTTTTTTGTCAAGAAAGTATATACCTGGTATATAATATTATAGGCATATGGGTTTCATCCCTGCGTTTTCCGAGCCCGGCGCCCACTTTTTTTTTTTTTTTTTTCCCATCCCATTCATTATCTTCGCACTTCCGTCTTTCTCCCTCCCTAGTCGTAACTCAGATCCGGGGTCACAAAGTAGGCTCCTCTCCCTCCTCCCCCACTACGGTTCTTGCCTTGATTTTATCGCGAGAAGATTTCAGCACTTTCTTCCCTCGTCAACTTTCGTCGAATTTTGCTCACCCACGCTACAGGCTGGTCAGGCTGTAAAACTAAAATCCATTCAATCGAGGGTTGCGCAATCGTTTGGCAGTAGTATAACCTCATATTTGGCAGCGATGTTCCTGGGTGTATGGCGCGTTTGTTGATGTTGGAATTTCTAGAATACGAGTTGTTCTCGTCGAGAAATACCATATCGATTCAATCCCATCACGTACAAACATATATCGATACTAAAGTCTATACGAAAGTACGAAAAACACGTTCAGCGGATGTTTCTGATACTTGGTGTGAGCGTTCCTTAGGGCAAGGGGAAACGATCGATACCATCGCCACCGCTCAATTCGTTCTCGACCAAGAGATATTGCGTACATACGATCCTCATACAAATTCAAGATGTTACGATGAGAGACACAAAAACTGTTTTTCGCAGCGCAGTTTTACGAATTTTGACCTGAAATTTTGACACGTGATTCGAAGCGCATTTGTCAAGGCCTTCAAGCCGGCGCCTGTAAAAAAAAAGTTTTTTAGACGTAAATATCGGTCGATTTCTATCTTGGCGTTTCACTCAACTGGTCGTAAGTTTAACTCCTCAACTTTTTTTTTTCAGGCGCCGGCTTGGCCGGATGGGTATTACGCATACGGAGCCCCATGCGAAATTTCAGATCGAAATTCGTAAAACTGCGCTGCGAAAAACCAATTAACTGTCACGGCTGGCTCTAAGCCAGACCAGCTCGTATAGTATGCGCTCTCGACAGTCGGTGTCATTTAAGAATAAAAACCTCCATGGGGAGAATCGAACCCTCGACATCCGGCCCTACAGGCTTCGTGGCTACCAGTTAGACCACCGGGGCGACCGGATTGGCCGAGGGGGGCTCCCAGCCCGCCCCCGGCCAATCAGGGGCCGCGGCGCGCGCGGCGGGAGTTGCCCCTCGGGGGAACCAACATTGGTGTGCGATAATATTTTTGTGCGTTTTGCGCATATTTTCGACGTTATATTATCAGTTTTGTTGAAATAGTTGTGTCTTGACCCATTCAGAACTGAAAACATGTATCCCACACTAATTCCAAGTAGTTTGTCCCCAAAAGCGGGGGACCAGTTCTTACTGGGTTTCGTTTGATTTTTTATATATACGAGTATTGCATTTTCGACGTGATATTCCTGTTGAAATAATTGTAATATACCTGGTTTTGTCTTTTGACACCCATGTTTTTTTTTGTTGTTTCGTGTTTTTTGTTCTGCAGGTGGAGGACGTGTTCCGTGCCGGGAGCGACACTGTCATCCCCGCCGCCCAGTGGCCCACCGCCAAGGATGACCTCGAGATCGACCTCGTGCAGATGCTCAAGGACCAGGCGGCCAACGTGAGCAAATTGAGGATGGTGTTGATTAGGGAATAAGTCAAAGGGTTGAAAAGTGTGGGTGATGTGTGTGTATGTATCATATGTGTGTGTGTTTTTTCTTCATTTTTTGCTGATGTTATTATAGTGTGTGTGTTTTTTTTTCATTCCTTGCTGATGTTTTTTTTTTTTTTTTTTTCAAATCCTCTTGACATCCTATCTATCTGTGTGCTGTAGATCATCTACTGGAGATGATCTAGATCCCCACCTGCCGTTATAACCTGCTGTGCAGGATATGTATAGTACAGATCCAACCCCGGAAACACGCGCCAGATCATGCGGATTACGCGGGGCCATAGTAAATAGGACCAAATGTTGTTAGTGGAAATAGGGAAATATAGGTAGTAGGTCCTATTTACTAGTGTTTACTATGGTCCCCCGTAATTGTTGCTGTATAGATAGATCATTGTATACTACTTAGATCGGGAATAAGATCTGCCTTGGAATACGTACCTAGATCATGACCTGTCTGTAGATGATATGTGCGATGTGTGGGGTGGGTGATGTGTGTGTATGTGTGTGTGCGCGTGCGTGGTTGTCTGTCCGTTTCTTGCTGATGTTTCTTTTTTAAATCCTCTTGAAATCCTTTTGTTGAGCTCTTGAATTTTTTTATATTTGAGCTTTTGGCAACGTTACCCGTGTCCCGCAGCTGCCCCCCCCCCCCTCTCTTCGTCCCGTATTCCACGCTTCGATCCCCCTCCATACGTATCATTATGGAATGCTAGTTCCGTTTTTATGTTCGGTTTTTTGCAGTTTCGATGTTAGTTTCTTACGTGGACAAGAAAGCAAAAAACGCCAGCAACCCCCCCCCCTCCCCCCCTGGCCTCCCTCCCCTCAAAATATTTTTATGAGTGCAGGGGCGCAGGGATGCGTTCTCATGGGTTCTAGTTTGAATATCAAGAAAAATCAAACACCAAATGCCAGCTCTCCCTTCCCCCTCCCCCCTCGCCTCCCCTCCCCCTTCCCCTTTCCCCCTTCCCCCTCCCCACCTATAACGTGTGTGTGTTTTTATTTTATTTTACACAGGGAACATTGCCTACCCCACCTCCGCCGTCCGCCTCCCCTTCGGCGACACCCCCCGCCGCCCCCCCTGTGACCGCGACGTCAACGCCTCCCACGACGGGGAGGGGGACTCCCGTCACTACCCCCCCTGTCCCCGCCGCCGCCTCCGACACGGAGGCTCCGTCCCTCATCAACGACTCTTCCATGGTCAACGTACGCGGGATGGCGCCTTCCGCCATGCATGGAACGCCTACCCGAGTGGGAGGGGGGGGAGGGGCTGGCGGGCTGAGGTCGGTGGCGGCTAGCGGGGTGATGAAGGAGGACGGGGAAGCTTTCGAGGAGCCCCCTGAGGTGGCGGCGGCGTCGGCTGCGGCGTCTGCGTCGGCCTCCGGGACGGAAACCCGCGAGGTGAAGAAAAAACAAGAGTAATTTTTGGGTTTTGGTTTTGTGTTGTACGGTTTGGTGTGGTTTTGTTTCGTTTTGTTTTGTTTTCGTTGTAGTTTTGTGCTCTTGAACTGTTCAATGTTTCCCTTTTTTTTGTGTGGTGGAATTGGTTGGTAGGTATATACTGGTATACACGTGGCAATGAGCAACGGGAGCAGGAGAACAATTCGAGGATACCAAAAAAAGGATAAAAAAACATGAAATATATTACTCGTGTACGAAAAACGAATAAAAAATAAGGTTAATTCAAGAAGACAAAAGAAAAAGACAAGCAAACTGGAGCAGCAGCAGCAGCAGCAGCAGCAAACTGGAGCAGGCAAACACAGTCAACAGGTAGCAAGTAGCCTGTAGCGGCACCGGCACCTACCTTGATCCTTATCCACGACAACCCGGCACAGCAGTAGCAGCAGCAGCAGACAGACCCCAACAGGCGGCATAGGTAGTAATCGGTAACCGGTCTGTAGTAGCATCAACACTCGTCTTTTATCATTTTCCCACAGCAAACCAGCAGTGGCAGCAGCAGCAGACCGCATGGCGGGCACCACCTCATAATTTTCCTTACCCCCCCGTCCTAATCCTTTTCCTGGCCCCAATCCTAAATCATGTTTCCTGACCCGTACGTATCCTATTCCTTTTCCTGACCCTCATCCTAATTATTATGCTGCACCCCATCCTGCTCCTTTTCCTGACACCCATCCTAATCCTTATCCTGACCCCCAGCATCATCCTTATCCTGACCCCCAGCATCATCCTTATCCTGAACCCCATCCTAGTCCTTATCCTGACCTCCATCCTAATCCTGACCCCCATATTTTCATGATGACCCCCATCGTCATCCTTAGTACTCCTTATCGTGACCTCCTTGCTATTATTAATAGTAGTACTCCCGACCGACATAGTACTCCCGACCGACATACTTTCATCTTGACCCCCATCTTTCCCCCGCCCCACCCGACACCATCCCACCGCACCTCAGGACCTCGACGTGGAGCTTGAACTGCCCATCCTGATCATTGTCCTGACCCCCACCGTCACCCTTATGCTGACCCCCATCCCAATACTTGTCCTGACCCCCTTGTTTTCATGCTCACCCCCAAATGTTCATGCTGACTCATGCTGACCCCCATATTTACATGCTGACCCCCCCCCATATTATCATCCTGACCCATGTTTTCATCCTGATCCCCCATCTCCCCCCCTCCGGTAGCAGTTACCAGGTACATAATGTCTTACCAATACCTGTTGTGTATGATATATGATATATGAAAAGTTAAGGTTGCGGCGGATTCGGTTCCTTTTCGGATCGGAGAGAGCCGTATGCGTTTTTTTTTCGTTTTTTTTTTTCTCTCAGACGCGGCAGGCACGACCAGGTTGGTCCTCTTATGTACATTCTCCCCTATTATTCTTCAATCTCGGTGTACATAGCAATCAGTCATGTATTGTGTTACAGATTGCGGCGGATTCGGTTCCGTTTCGGAACTACGGTAGTAAGACACTCCAGGACTATCTTAGCTCGGTATTATTTAAAGCAGCCATGTATTGTGATTGCGGCCGATTCGGTTCCGTTTCGGAGATACAGTAGTAGTAAGACACTCCAGGACTATGTTAGCTCGGTATATAGCAGTCATGTGTTATGTTATGGATTGCGGCGGATTCGGTTCCTTTTCGGAACTACGGCAGTAGGACACTCCAGGGCTATGTTAGCTCGGTATATAGCAGTCAGTCGTGGTATGTGATAGATTGCGGCGGGTTCGGTTGCGTTTCGGAACTACAGTAGTATTAATAGTAGTAAGACACTCCAGGACTATGTTAGCTCGGTATATAGCATTCATGTATTATGTTACAGATTGCGGCGGATTCGGTTCCGTTTCGGAACTATAGTAGTAGTAAGACACTCCAGGACTATGTTAGCCGCGGGTTGAGTTTAACTTCGGTAGCCGTTACGCAAGCTTGATGGCGGCGGCGGTGGGGGTGGTGGCTGGCAGTGGTGGTGGCTATATGAAGGCGAGAGACCTTCTCAGACGCCAGGATCAGGCTATGGACTCGTGTATCGTAGCAGTTAGATATTGACACAGAATGCGATGGGTTCGCTGTTCGAAAGTGGTGTCTGTCGCGGCGGATTTCAAGCTCGGTTTATGTAACGGTTACATATGGAAGGTAGCATTGCGGCGGGTTTGGTTCCTTTTCGGAAGAGGCGTTGTTGCGGAAGATTCGGTTTGTTTTCGGGGGTAGTGGTATTGCGGCGGAATCGGTTCCTTTTCGAAAGTGGTAACATCGCGAAACATCGCGCGACGGGGGAGGAGGAAGCTAAGAAGGCGAGGAAGAACAAAATACGCCAGGGCCAGATTAGCCGTGGATTTCCCGTCCACCTTTCTCACCCCCCCCCGTCTCTAGCAAAACGTGCGCTTGTAATGTATTCGGAAAAACGACGTGAATACGTGCCCAGCGTGTCTCTAGTAAGTAGGCAGTACGAACGGTGCTCCGCTCTCAAAAAGGGATGCATGCATGGGGTCAACAACGATCAAAGTGACTTCAAGGCAAAAAACCAAGCGAGTAAAACCCCGCACCTTCTCAAGTATGCGTCCCTTGAAGCATCGCAACCTCCCCCTCACTCACCGACCCCCCCCCCCCCCGCCCCTCCCCGTCTCGAAAGGGATGCGTGGTCAATGGTCAAATGACTAAGGCAAGCAACAACTGAGTACTCCACCCCCCCCTTCCCCCCCCGNAAGGGGCGAGAAGATAAATAAACGGGGGACCGTAAATAAAACTGAAAAAAAACTGAAAAAATGAAAAAATGAAAAGAAAAAAGAAAAGAAAAACAAAACAATCGTGGGAAAAAATCATCTCTGCCTAATACTATCTGTCAATAAAATAAAAGGGGACCGAACATGAAAACGAAAATTAAATATACACTAGTACGAAGCATATATATATACATAAATGGGAAGTGCGTGACCCCGGACCCGAGCTACTACATACAACTAATGATATCAACAGGAGGACGGGAAAAAGAGAGAGAAAAGGGGCGAGAAGATAAATAAACGGGGACCGTAAATAAAACTGAAAAACTGAAAAACTGAAAAACTGGAAAGAAGAAAAAAATGACAAACAAAAAAGTCGTGGGAAAAAATCCCCTCTGCCTCGTAATAGTATCAACAGGAGGGGGGAAAAGAGAAAAAAAAGAAGGGGCGAGAAGATAAATAAACGGGGATCGTAAATAAAAATGAAGAAAATGAAGAAAAACAAATGGAGAAAAACAAAAACAACAGAAAGTGGGAAAGAAAATCACCTCTGCCTAATTCTGTCAACAGGAAGGGAAAAGGAGAGAGAAAACAAGGGCGAGAAGATAAATAAACGGGGACCGTAAATGAAAATGAAGAAAACGAAGAAAAACAAATGGAGAAAAAACAAAAACAAAAAAGTGGGAAAAAATCAACTCTGCCTAATACTATCAACAGGAAGGGGAAAAGAGAGAGAAAAGGAGGGCGAAAAGATAAACAAACGGGGACCGTAAATAAAACTGAAAAACTGAAGAGAAACAAAAAAACAAAAAACAAAAAATCGTGGTGAAAAAAATCACCTCTGCGCGAAGGCGGGCGTCTTCGACGACCTTCTTCTTTGCCGCCTCGGCCGCCGCCTGCTTTCTGTCAGCCGCCTCTGCCGCCGCGACTCTCGCAGCCTCCTCTTCCAAAGCCTAAAGGAAAAGTAAAAATAAAAGAAAAAAAGACAAGACAAGACAAACCCACACGATATATATATATATCGCCACGTAGAGGAAGAAAGAGACACGGAGGGAGCAAAAAGGGGCGAGAAGATAAATAAACGGGGGACCGTAAATAAAACTGAAAAAAAACTGAAAAAATGAAAAAATGAAAAGAAAAAAGAAAAGAAAAACAAAACAATCGTGGGAAAAAATCATCTCTGCCTAATACTATCTGTCAATAAAATAAAAGGGGACCGAACATGAAAACGAAAATTAAATATACACTAGTACGAAGCATATATATATACATAAATGGGAAGTGCGTGACCCCGGACCCGAGCTACTACATACAACTAATGATATCAACAGGAGGACGGGAAAAAGAGAGAGAAAAGGGGCGAGAAGATAAATAAACGGGGACCGTAAATAAAACTGAAAAACTGAAAAACTGAAAAACTGGAAAGAAGAAAAAAATGACAAACAAAAAAGTCGTGGGAAAAAATCCCCTCTGCCTCGTAATAGTATCAACAGGAGGGGGGAAAAGAGAAAAAAAAGAAGGGGCGAGAAGATAAATAAACGGGGATCGTAAATAAAAATGAAGAAAATGAAGAAAAACAAATGGAGAAAAACAAAAACAACAGAAAGTGGGAAAGAAAATCACCTCTGCCTAATTCTGTCAACAGGAAGGGAAAAGGAGAGAGAAAACAAGGGCGAGAAGATAAATAAACGGGGACCGTAAATGAAAATGAAGAAAACGAAGAAAAACAAATGGAGAAAAAACAAAAACAAAAAAGTGGGAAAAAATCAACTCTGCCTAATACTATCAACAGGAAGGGGAAAAGAGAGAGAAAAGGAGGGCGAAAAGATAAACAAACGGGGACCGTAAATAAAACTGAAAAACTGAAGAGAAACAAAAAAACAAAAAACAAAAAATCGTGGTGAAAAAAATCACCTCTGCGCGAAGGCGGGCGTCTTCGACGACCTTCTTCTTTGCCGCCTCGGCCGCCGCCTGCTTTCTGTCAGCCGCCTCTGCCGCCGCGACTCTCGCAGCCTCCTCTTCCAAAGCCTAAAGGAAAAGTAAAAATAAAAGAAAAAAAGACAAGACAAGACAAACCCACACGATATATATATATATCGCCACGTAGAGGAAGAAAGAGACACGGAGGGAGCAAAGCCCCTGCCCCTGACCCCATCCCATCTCTGCTATCCTCCATCGTCATGCTTATCCTGACCCCCTCTCCTATCCCCTGTTTTCATCCTGACCCCCTTATGTTCATCCTGACCCCCCATGCTCTCCTTATCTGACCATGTACCCCCCAATCCCCCCCCCCCCCCCCTCCCTATCCTATCCCATCCTACCGCACCCCAGGACCTTGACGTGGAGCTCGAACTGCAAGCGGCCGCGGCCCAACGTGCCGAGGTGGTCGGCAGCGGCAGCAGCGAGGGAGGCTTGCCAGAGGAGTACGGGGAGGAGGAGGGGGACGGGGGGGCGGGGGGGGGTGAAGCTGCAGCTGCTGCTGCGGCTGCGTCGGCAGCAGCAGCAGCGACAGCAGCAGCAGCAGCAGCGGAGAAGGAGAAGGCGGAGGAAGTTCAGAGACGCCAGGAGCAGGTGAGCTTTTTTGCCCGAGTTCCGAATATATAACTTTTTCGGTAGCAGTTACCAGGTACATAATGTCTTACCAATACCTGTTGTGTATGATATATGATATATGAAAAGTTAAGGTTGCGGCGGATTCGGTTCCTTTTCGGATCGGAGAGAGCCGTATGCGTTTTTTTTGCTCCCTCCGTGTCTCTTTCTTCCTCTACGTGGCGATATATATATATATCGTGTGGGTTTGTCTTGTCTTGTCTTTTTTTCTTTTATTTTTACTTTTCCTTTAGGCTTTGGAAGAGGAGGCTGCGAGAGTCGCGGCGGCAGAGGCGGCTGACAGAAAGCAGGCGGCGGCCGAGGCGGCAAAGAAGAAGGTCGTCGAAGACGCCCGCCTTCGCGCAGAGGTGATTTTTTTCACCACGATTTTTTGTTTTTTGTTTTTTTGTTTCTCTTCAGTTTTTCAGTTTTATTTACGGTCCCCGTTTGTTTATCTTTTCGCCCTCCTTTTCTCTCTCTTTTCCCCTTCCTGTTGATAGTATTAGGCAGAGTTGATTTTTTCCCACTTTTTTGTTTTTGTTTTTTCTCCATTTGTTTTTCTTCGTTTTCTTCATTTTCATTTACGGTCCCCGTTTATTTATCTTCTCGCCCTTGTTTTCTCTCTCCTTTTCCCTTCCTGTTGACAGAATTAGGCAGAGGTGATTTTCTTTCCCACTTTCTGTTGTTTTTGTTTTTCTCCATTTGTTTTTCTTCATTTTCTTCATTTTTATTTACGATCCCCGTTTATTTATCTTCTCGCCCCTTCTTTTTTTTCTCTTTTCCCCCCTCCTGTTGATACTATTACGAGGCAGAGGGGATTTTTTCCCACGACTTTTTTGTTTGTCATTTTTTTCTTCTTTCCAGTTTTTCAGTTTTTCAGTTTTTCAGTTTTATTTACGGTCCCCGTTTATTTATCTTCTCGCCCCTTTTCTCTCTCTTTTTCCCGTCCTCCTGTTGATATCATTAGTTGTATGTAGTAGCTCGGGTCCGGGGTCACGCACTTCCCATTTATGTATATATATATGCTTCGTACTAGTGTATATTTAATTTTCGTTTTCATGTTCGGTCCCCTTTTATTTTATTGACAGATAGTATTAGGCAGAGATGATTTTTTCCCACGATTGTTTTGTTTTTCTTTTCTTTTTTCTTTTCATTTTTTCATTTTTTCAGTTTTTTTTCAGTTTTATTTACGGTCCCCCGTTTATTTATCTTCTCGCCCCTTCTTTTCTCTCTCTTTTTCCCCTTCCTCCTGTTGATATCATTAGTTGTATGTAGTAACTCGGGTCCGGGGTGACGCACTTCCCATATTCTTTTCCCTCTTTCGCTAAATTAATTCCACAAGTGTAACTTGTGGTCTCTGGAACGGATTCAATATATTTGTCTGTCTGTCTGTCTGTCTGGGGTACCGACGGTCAATTTCTTTCGAAACTGTTACACCCGTGCCGACGGGCAATTTCTTTCGAAACTGTTACACCCGTGGTAGCCCTCGAGGAGGCGATCGTCATGCTCAAAACCATACCTAATGGGGTGTATATATATACAAATAGACACACACTTCCTGAATTCTACAGCCTCAGATTGTGTCCCCCTCACACGGGATGTACATCCTACATGAGGACATATGAAACCCGTAAGTACGCGCGATCGAAGTATCACACTCAGCTAGCAAAGATGTGCTTCGACGAAATCCTCGAGCTCACAGCTGTTGTTTTTATTTTTTAAATATACTTCGTACTATTAATAATACGAGGGACCATAGTTAACAGAACCTACGGTATATACAAAAACCTATATATTCCCCTATTTTTACTAACAACATTTGGTCCTATTTACTAGTGTTTACTATGGTCCTCCGTAATAGAATACTATTTAATTTTCGTTTTTATTTTCGAGCCCCGTTTATTGTATTGGCCCTTCTTTTTCTCTCTTTTTTTTTTCCCCCCCTCCTGTGTTGATATGGTTTGTCGTAAGTCAGATCCCGGGGCCACACGCCTTCGCGTAGAGGTTGCTTTTTCATGTTTTGTTGGGGGGGAGGGGGGGGCGTTTCTTCCCTCTCCTTGATTGTGCTTTTGCCCTGCCTTCCTCTCTTCTTCCACGCCTTGTAACACGTAGTCGAGACTCAGGTCCGGGGTCCCTTTTTTTATCTTCCCCCCCCCCCCACCATTTTGCCGGTTGGTGAAAACCTGACGTGCCCCGTCCCGGCACTGTAGGGGTGCGAGGGTCTATGGCCATACGACTACAGCCGTGCACGACATGTGGCTAATGAGTACACCCCCTCCCTCCCCCCCTCTGTTCGTCAGACGACTACGGCCTTGCATGAAAATGAAGTACCCCCCCCCCCCTTGTTACTAGTCGTAGGATAGTAAAGGGGGCAAAAACCCGGGGGGGGGGGGGGGGTGCTCATCATGTCGTGAACGGCCGCAGTCGTATGACTATAAACCCTCGCACCCCCTACAATGCCGGGACGAAGTACGTTGGGTTTTCACTAACCTGTCGGAACGTTTGCTGACCGGTTCGTTCGTTCATTTTTGTCTTTTGTTCGTTTTTTTTTGGTCCTTTTTTTTGTTTGACAGGCGGCTGCTCAGGCTGCCCGCTTCGCTGCCGAGGAAGAGGCCCGACTGGCTGAGGAGGAGGAAGCGATCCTTCTAGCCGGTACGTACACAACCACACCAGGATAATGCTCCTTTTGTAACGTTCGTCGCGTTTGCGGTGTTATTCGTTTGGTGGTGGTGGTGGTGGTGGTGGGGGTGGTCGTGATGATGTGGTGGGTGGTGTCCTTCTTCTTGCGGTCGAAAAGCGCATGGTAGATAGATAGATCCCTGTCCCCCATCCTTACAGGCAAGTATGAATGGAAACCCTTGCCCCTTCAGACGCGCGTTCGTGGTGATCTCTCGATCTTCATCCGGCTAGCTTTACCATACGACTGTCACTGTCTGTGGTTCTGCCTAGTTAGGGGGGGTGGGGGGGG
>MEHQ01001335.1:754708-805373 GCA_008828725.1 Saccharina japonica
CCCCCCCCCCGCCCCCCCCCCCCCCCCCCCCCCCCACGCACTGCTGTGTGTTACCTGTGTTCCGCCGGCCCCCTTTTTTTCAGAGGCGGAGGAGGCCGCGGCGGGAGGGGAGAGCTGGGGCAGCGGTAAGGCGGACGACGAAGATCTTGACCTAGACGACAAGTTCGATGACGAGTGGTGAAAGCAACAAATTTCACACCCAAGAGTATGAAATCAATAATAACCAATAAGACGGAACAAAGGAAAAGGGATTTTATTAAAAGGCGTGGCCGCTTTTTTTTTTTGTGCCCGAAAAAAAAAAAACAGGGTGATTGACCCACAGAAAACACACAGCGATCGTTCTCTTTTTGTCTGGCTTGTGTTGCCTTGAGATGTTTTTTTGGGGTGCGGTTTTTGTGGCATAACGAGTGTTCTCTCTTTGTCTGTCTCCCTTTTGACTAGTTTTTTTTTGTGTTGTGGCTGAGGTGATTATTGATAGTGGCGGCTTATTTGATGATAGGTGGCGACTTATTTTACGATAGGTGACGGCTTATTTTGATGATAGGTGGTGGCTTATTTTGACGATATGTGGCGGCTTATTCGATGATAGGTGGCGGCATATTTGACGATAGGCAGGCGGCATATTTGACAATAGGCGGCTTATTCGATGATAGGTGGCGGCTTATTTGATGATAGGTGGCGGTTTATTCGATGATAGGTGGCAGCTTATTTGACGATAGGTGGCGGCTTATTTGATAATGGCGGCGGCTAAATACTTTCTGCCACACGCCGGAAAACAACGGTCGTGGGGGAGGGGGGGGAGGGGCTCAGAGACGATGGGAGAGGAAGCGGCAGACAAGACCATCCCCGAGACAGGCATACGAGCTAATAGCCAAGACCTCGTCGTGAAGAGGTCATAGCCGAAAGATAAAGGGGGAGAGAGAGCGACAGGGACGGGAGGAGAGAGGGAGGCATGCGACTATTATGAGGCAGTAGAGCATCCCCTTCTTTCGTCTTTTTCTTTGTTCGTTCCTTCCTTGTTCTTGTCTATTTCTTTTGTCTTTCGTCTTTTTGTCTGTTGTCGTATGTCTCTTGTGTTCCTCGCTTTTTCGGTGGGGTGGGACTCTTCCGTCCTCTTTTTCTTTCGTTCTTTTTTTGTTTTGTCTTGGAAGTTATGTTTCTGGGTTGGGTTCTAAAACTTGCCGATGCTGCTCTTTTGCTGAATAGTCCAGATCCCGAGGGGTGTGATACGTTGCAAGCGAGAAGGGAAGAAGGAGAAGGAGCAAAAGTCGGGAGCGGGGAGTTGTAGGGGGAGGGGAGGGGGTGAGAGGGGTCAGGCTCCGTTCGGTGTGTCGTGACTTGTTAGGGAGGGGGGAACATTATTTTTTGTCGGGAGACCGGCGGGGCGGTAGCGTTGTTGTACTCGTGTTAGGGATGGGGGTGGAGTGGGGTCGAGTGGGGGTACCTGGGAGTTGTGATGATTATGACGATGATGATGATGATGCATGACGCTTATGTTTGTGTCACTGGGAGCTAGCCAATTTTATTTCAAGTAACGGCCCTCGCTCGGGGGAGGGGGGGGGGGGTGGAAGGTGTACTCGTGTCGTGCATGGCCGTAGTCGTATGAACAACATAAGACCCTCGCATCCCTACAATGCCGGGGACGGAGGCACGTTGGGTGTTCACCAAACCAGGCAGACATTTGATTGCTTGCTTGCACCAAGCGCGAAGCGAACCATGGGAAGGACTTTGGTTTTGGGAGTGGGGGGGAGGTGGATGTTGTCCTCCCGCCTCGCCTTCCCCCAGAAACATAGTATTCGATTGTGTTCGGGGGGGGGGCGGGGGGCATGCTGGGAAACGATTGGGGGGGGTGATATTCAATGCCCCCATGCTCCGTCTCGAAAGGGATGCGTGGTCAGTGGTCAAATGACTACGGCAAGCAACACATGAGTACCCCCCTCCCCGCCCCCCGCTTCCGACTCCCTTGAGCAACATAGTGTTTTGATTTTTTTTTCCAGACCGTTGTTCTTTTGTTTGACGATATGTCGAACGGATTACTTTGGCCGACGAAGTGTCTATGGTGTTGGCTGATGCCGATTGTTTTCGGTGCCGCCCGAAGGGGGAAAAGGGGCATGGCACGTGTCGTGGAGAGGCGGTTTAGCGGGGGGGGGCGTACGGTAGTGTCACAACACACACATACACACACAAATCCAGGGAGGCCTTTTGGGTGGGGAGGGGGGGGGGGGGGGGGGGGAGGGCACCAGTGATAATGCTGACGAGGATTGTTATTATGGTGATGACCGGTGCAAAACAATGATCGTACGGATAATTATGATGTTGGTGATGCTGATGATGAAGATGATGATGATGATGATGTTGAAATGGTGATGATAATGATGATGGTCATGATCATGATGATGATGGTCATGATCATGATGATGATGATGATGATGATGATGATGATGATGTCATGATGATGATGATGATGTCATGATGACGATGATGATGATGGTGACGGTGATAGTCTGATGATGATGTTGAAATGATGGTCATTATGATCATGGTGATGATGATGGTCATGGGGATGATGATGGTCATGGTGATGATCGTGATGACGGTGACCGTTGCTGTGACGATGGTCGTCATGGTGGGGTGTGCTCATATGTCCACCATGGCCGTTCTCGTACGAGCTTACACCCTCGCATCCCTACAGTGCCGGGACGAAGTACGTCGGGTGTTACAAAATTGGGAGGAACACGGAGTATCCCCTTGCAGGTCTGTCTATCAAGCATGTCCTGGGTGTGAACTCGCTTTCACGTTGAACCAAGCGTACGAGAAACGTACGTAGCTTATTTATTCCCGGCGTCGTGATGACATCTATCTAGTTGGCCCGGAAGGGAATCATTGTCCTTCCGTTCCTACAAATTACCCCGAATAATAATGCCAGCCCAAGAAATACGAAAACGGGCTAATTACCTCTATTGAGGTAATTACCGGCCTTCCAAGTAGCCCCTAATTACCTCAAGAGGTAGTTTACTCTATTGAGGTAATTGCCGGCCTTCCAAGTAGCCCCGAATTGCCTCAAGAGGTAATTGACTCTATTGAGGTAATTACCGGCCTTCCAACTAGTCCCTACCACTACTCTACTGTATCGCTCCCACCCCGTATAAATAGTGTCTGCGGGACCGGGAACCGCAAGCGATGGGGAGAGGTTATGGGGTAGAACCAGCTACGTATTTCAGCAGAAGTCCGGAAGGATTAATCGAATTCGGGCAAACTATTCGTACACTCTTCCTTGCCGCACCCCAATCACCAGGGCGTCCGGCAACCTTTCTTTGTGTCTCTCTCCCCTCTCGTTTTAGAGGGAGGGCACCAGTGATAATGCTGACGAGGATTGTTATTATGGTGATGACCGGTGCAAAACAATGATCGTACGGATAATTATGATGTTGGTGATGCTGATGATGAAGATGATGATGATGATGATGTTGAAATGGTGATGATAATGATGATGGTCATGATCATGATGATGATGGTCATGATCATGATGATGATGATGATGATGATGATGATGATGATGTCATGATGATGATGATGATGTCATGATGACGATGATGATGATGGTGACGGTGATAGTCTGATGATGATGTTGAAATGATGGTCATTATGATCATGGTGATGATGATGGTCATGGGGATGATGATGGTCATGGTGATGATCGTGATGACGGTGACCGTTGCTGTGACGATGGTCGTCATGGTGGGGTGTGCTCATATGTCCACCATGGCCGTTCTCGTACGAGCTTACACCCTCGCATCCCTACAGTGCCGGGACGAAGTACGTCGGGTGTTACAAAATTGGGAGGAACACGGAGTATCCCCTTGCAGGTCTGTCTATCAAGCATGTCCTGGGTGTGAACTCGCTTTCACGTTGAACCAAGCGTACGAGAAACGTACGTAGCTTATTTATTCCCGGCGTCGTGATGACATCTATCTAGTTGGCCCGGAAGGGAATCATTGTCCTTCCGTTCCTACAAATTACCCCGAATAATAATGCCAGCCCAAGAAATACGAAAACGGGCTAATTACCTCTATTGAGGTAATTACCGGCCTTCCAAGTAGCCCCTAATTACCTCAAGAGGTAGTTTACTCTATTGAGGTAATTGCCGGCCTTCCAAGTAGCCCCGAATTGCCTCAAGAGGTAATTGACTCTATTGAGGTAATTACCGGCCTTCCAACTAGTCCCTACCACTACTCTACTGTATCGCTCCCACCCCGTATAAATAGTGTCTGCGGGACCGGGAACCGCAAGCGATGGGGAGAGGTTATGGGGTAGAACCAGCTACGTATTTCAGCAGAAGTCCGGAAGGATTAATCGAATTCGGGCAAACTATTCGTACACTCTTCCTTGCCGCACCCCAATCACCAGGGCGTCCGGCAACCTTTCTTTGTGTCTCTCTCCCCTCTCGTTTTAGATGGACCAACGGTCATGGGGGCACCTACGGTAGTCATAGTCAGTCGGAGGCGGCTTACTTGAAGAAGACCTCTACGGGACGTACAACTCACCACCCTCCCCCTCCCCCTTCCGAAAAAAAAACTGCCTTTTGAGGGAATGTATGTACGTGCACACACCTGGTGTATACCAGGTATATCTCATATGCCTACGTATATAGGGGTACATTCGCCAAAGCCTATGATGCAACGCCATTGTTTTGTTGATCAACCCATGCTAATTCAAGACAATAATTAGTTTTCACCTCCGGAGGACACGGTATAGTAGCAAATGCAGCCGACATAATATCGTTCAGCAGAAAGAGTACCGTCGTTCCTCTATCGAGCCCCCCCGCCCGNACCCCTCAGAAACAAAATATAGGGTGCATGAGGCCTACCGGTAGCATGCGTGCCTCGTAAGGCATACGGCTTATTGGGTAACATGATAGGGTTCTTCTCTCTCGCTTCGGAAAGTCACAACAAAATGTTTTCGACCAAAAACATGCCACCACCCCTCCGAAACAAAGTATAGGGTGCATGAGACCTTTACCGTAGCATTCGTGCCTCAAATGGTATACGGCTTATTGGGTAATATGATAGGGTTCCTCTCTCGGATTAAGGAGCTTCTGTTGTGGTATTGCTGGAATGATGTGGAATCGCTGGTAAATACCTGGTATCAGGTATAAGAATCGTATTGGTAGTATTCGGAAGGCGTATCTTAGATGGAAACCAGGGGTTCCCAGGTATCACCTACCCTGCCTCACTTCGGCAAGCCACAACAAAATGTTTTCGACCAAAAACATGCCACCACCCCTCAAAACAAAATATAGGGTGCATGACCTTTACCGGTAGCATGCGTGCCTCGTAAGGCATACGGCTTATTGGGTATATAACATGGTAGGGTTCCTCTCTCGGATTAAGTAGCGCTTCGGAAAGTCACAACAAAACGTTTTCGGCCAAAGACATGCCACCACCCCTCAGAAACAAAATATAGGGTGCATGAGACCTTTACCGGTAGCATGTGTGCCTCAAAAGGCCTACTTATTGGGTAAAAATATGATAGGGTTCCTCGCTCGGATTATGGAGCGCGTCGGAAAGTCATAACGATTTTTTTCGAACAAAAACATGTCACCACCCCTCAGAAAAAAGTATGGGGTGCATGAGACCTTTACCGGTAACATGCGTGCCTCGTAAGGCATACGGCTTATTGGGTAATATAATATGATAGGGTTCCTCTCTCGGATTAAGGAGCTTCGGCAAGTCACAACAAAAAATGTTTTGGGCCCGAAGCATGCCACCCCCTATGTATATACTTCGTATCTATACTTATGTCGTTGCAGGCGTCCACTTATCTTATCTTGCCTCTGTTTGTTGTTGTTCGTGTGCATGTCTGTCTGTCTGTCTGTCTGTCTGTCTGTATGTGTGCGCGCCTCGTGGAGACAGGTGCGACTGAGCGCGCTGACGGACTGCGTCATCTCGGCCTCCTACCGAACGGCGTGAGCCCCCGAGGGATAGACTTGGGCGGGGCGGGGCGCCTCTCCCTGTCCAAGCACCTCCTGACGAAGCGCACCTCCTAATACGGTAGCCGAGTTTAGCTTGGACAGGGAGAGGCGTGCTTCGTCAGGAGGTGCTTGGCATTTTCTGGCCCAATTTGTTTGTGGCTGGAGGGGGTCTCTTATACACATCTGGCATTGTAGATATGCGAGGGTCTATGGTCATACGACTACGGCCGTGCACGACATGAGTACACCCTCCCCCCCCGCGCGCGCGCCCCCCCCGCCAGCCACAAACAAATTGGGCCAGAAAATGCCAAGCACCTCCTGACGAAGCACGCCTCTCCCTGTCCAAGCTAAACTCGGCTACCGTATTAGGAGGTGCGCTTCGTCAGGAGGTGCTTGGACAGGGAGAGGCGCCCCGCCCCGCCCAAGTCTATCCCTCGGGGGCTCACGCCGTTCGGTAGGAGGCCGAGATGACGCAGTCCGTCAGCGCGCTCAGTCGCACCTGTCTCCACGAGGCGCGCACACATACAGACAGACAGACAGACAGACAGACAGACATGCACACGAACAACAACAAACAGAGGCAAGATAAGATAAGTGGACGCCTGCAACGACATAAGTATAGATACGAAGTATATACATAGGGGGTGGCATGCTTCGGGCCCAAAACATTTTTTGTTGTGACTTGCCGAAGCTCCTTAATCCGAGAGAGGAACCCTATCATATTATATTACCCAATAAGCCGTATGCCTTACGAGGCACGCATGTTACCGGTAAAGGTCTCATGCACCCCATACTTTTTTCTGAGGGGTGGTGACATGTTTTTGTTCGAAAAAAATCGTTATGACTTTCCGACGCGCTCCATAATCCGAGCGAGGAACCCTATCATATTTTTACCCAATAAGTAGGCCTTTTGAGGCACACATGCTACCGGTAAAGGTCTCATGCACCCTATATTTTGTTTCTGAGGGGTGGTGGCATGTCTTTGGCCGAAAACGTTTTGTTGTGACTTTCCGAAGCGCTACTTAATCCGAGAGAGGAACCCTACCATGTTATATACCCAATAAGCCGTATGCCTTACGAGGCACGCATGCTACCGGTAAAGGTCATGCACCCTATATTTTGTTTTGAGGGGTGGTGGCATGTTTTTGGTCGAAAACATTTTGTTGTGGCTTGCCGAAGTGAGGCAGGGTAGGTGATACCTGGGAACCCCTGGTTTCCATCTAAGATACGCCTTCCGAATACTACCAATACGATTCTTATACCTGATACCAGGTATTTACCAGCGATTCCACATCATTCCAGCAATACCACAACAGAAGCTCCTTAATCCGAGAGAGGAACCCTATCATATTACCCAATAAGCCGTATACCATTTGAGGCACGAATGCTACGGTAAAGGTCTCATGCACCCTATACTTTGTTTCGGAGGGGTGGTGGCATGTTTTTGGTCGAAAACATTTTGTTGTGACTTTCCGAAGCGAGAGAGAAGAACCCTATCATGTTACCCAATAAGCCGTATGCCTTACGAGGCACGCATGCTACCGGTAGGCCTCATGCACCCTATATTTTGTTTCTGAGGGGTGGTGGCATGTTTTTGGTCGAAAAACAAAAGTGGTGACTTTCCGAAGCGCTCCTT
Source organism: Saccharina japonica (assembly GCA_008828725.1). NCBI lineage: Eukaryota > Phaeophyceae > Laminariales > Laminariaceae > Saccharina > Saccharina japonica. The sequence continues at coordinate 762,316 of MEHQ01001335.1, forward strand.
AATTCGAGAGAGGAACCCTATCATATTACCCAATAAGCCGTATGCCTTTTGAGGCACGCATGCTACGGTAAATTAAATGTCTCATGCACCCTAGATTTTTTTCCGAGGGGTGGTCACTTGAGGGGAGCTCTCTACACACATTCACCTCTCCTCCCACACCCGAATCAAAATCTGGAGGGAAACCAAAGTTGCTATCAAAACATCTACCCGATGTATATAAGTATAAAATGAAAAATAAACATACAGTACTGGAGACCTAATAAGAAACAGGAAATATGGTCCAGGCTGGATTTCTTATTCGAGAGAGGGTGCTTTCTACACTAGCTTCAAGATAACGACTCCCGAATTTTCTTATTTCCCTCTAAAATATCAGCCTGGCGTTCTTATTAGCCAGTTTCTTATTAGGCGTCCTGTACTGTATTGCAACACATCAAAATGAATTTTCCACACGATTTGTTTTTGGGGGGGGGTTAAGGAGAGCCCGTGGCATCAAAAAACAGAAAACGTTTCAGCCTAAAAACAAAAAAAAATGCTACTGCTGTACCTCCATGTGATGTGGTGCCTCAAAGCTATAGATAGGACACCGCAAAGATTGTTCGCGTGTTCTCTTTGGTAGGCCAGTCAGACCTAGAAGAACGTTCTAAACCACTAGAACGTTCCTTAACGTCGGAACTCCCGATAGGAACTAGAGAAGTTCTCATAAAGCAGATAGGAATGTTCTTATATGAGGACATTCCCATAATAAGCGGATATACCGTAGATTTAAGAAGTAGACCTAACCGAGTAACGGACTTCTTATATTAGCGGAGGTTTGTAACAACCCGCCTTACGGGTCATTGGAGAAGAGAGCCCGAGAGCCTGGAAGAGGCTCTCGCGCCCTCCCCCTCCTTAGGACACTTCTCATCTTTCCCCTCATCTTCCAGTCATCATCAGAGGTTAAATACTAATAACAAGAGGTCTTTCCATATCGAAGAAGAAGCTCGCTTTCAAGCTCAAGCAACGAACCAGCGTACTTCCATTCCCTTCTATCATCGTCCCTACTCGGTCGTCACTTCACATCCATCGTAACACGCGTCTAAGCCAATAAGGCATGTGCCTTATACGACATATACCTCTCTGTCCCGAAATATAAGCACATTTTGTACATTAGTATTCAAATACAACGGTTCTTATATTTCGGGACAGAGTGGTATGCCTTGCATAATAAGGCGTGGGCCTTCTGAGGCATGTGCCTCGTCGTTGGGACACCGTTCGTTTTTACGTGTGTACCTACAGTAGACTATGATCACGTTCTGGCGTTCCGTTTTTCTTAAAAGTCGGGGGGGTTGAGGTGTAAACCTTAACCTTCTCCTCAAGAAAAGGGGGGGGGGGGGCGCGTACAGATATCGTAAGCGTTGTGTGTGTTGTCGAAGATAGCTGTGGCGAAGGGTGGTTGAGGTCGATGGCTTGCACACCAAGCGTCACACCGAATAGCGAGCGGTGCTGCTGGTGCTGGTGCTGGTGCTGCTGCTGCGGTGTATACCTTGGTGCTTAGTTTAGTGGAAGGTACCAGCCATTGGCGTGCCCCGGAGAAGGGGGGCGGGGTGGGTCGTACGGCAATGCTGGAAAAGCTCTCGACGCATCGATCAGATGTCGGTCGAGCAGTAGCAAGTTGTTCAATGGATAGGTGCACGGATATCGACGCATGCTACGGTAGCCTTGCATGCAGGTGCACCATGTTTCTGCCTTCTGAGGGTGGTCACTTATTGAGCTCTATACTAATAGGAAGTCAAAAAATAATTTGGAGGGAACTTGAGGAGCTCTATACTAATAGCAAGTCAAAAAGAGATAGACACACCCGATGAACAATCCCATGGCCTAAGAAAACAATGAAACGCATTGTAGCAACACACACGAAAAATGAAAGTTCGACACGGTTTTTGGCCGGTTAACCCCCTTAAAGAACTGGTCCCGCGTAAATTTGGGGACAAAATACTCGGAATTACTGTGGTGTAATTTTATTCAGTAGAAAACGTTTCAGGCGCGTACTACGATAAAGGTATACCTTTTTTTGGCTAAAGTCCTCCCTGAATGACGGGACTCCTTAACCCAAAATCGTTTTTTTTTTTTTTTTTTTTTGCACTTAAGGCCACGGGACTGATTGCCCACCGAGTACGACGTAAGGGCCCGAATTAACGAGTATAAAATAAATTCAATTTGGAAAAAATAAAATTCAAATTCGCTTTTCATTGGTCAACAGACGCACCAGCACCAAATATTATGCCCCAAGATCCTAATCTTTGGTGCTGGTGCGTGTGTTGACCAATGAAAAGCGGATTTGAATATTGTTTTTTTTTTCCAAATTGAATTTTTTTCTTCTTCGTTAAAACGGGCCCTAACACCTTTGTTTTCAACTAAAAACAGTTTTTTTTTGGGTGAGGTATAAAGCTCCTCAAGTGACCACCCTTACAAGGCAAAAACATGGTGCTTGCACCTCTACCGTAGCATGCGTCTTTCACCCAGATCGTGCTACCTCTACCGTAGCACGCCGTCTATCAAACGTCGGATAGATCATCCACAGATAGATCAGACAGATCATCTACAGATAGATCAGACAGATCATCTATGTAATCTAGATCAGACAGATCAGACAGATCATCTACAGATAGATCAGACAGATCATCTCGATAATCTAGATCATCTAGATCATCTACAGATCATCTAGATCACCTAGATCCCACCCTGCCACTATGGTACATCGTTGTGCACGATCTGTGTAGTACAGATCCGGCCCAGCACACATGTTCTACTGTAGATCATCATACAGGTCGCACCGCTTCCAGCCGCCAAAATAAGCTATAGAAAATACAGATCATACAGGTCATGCATATCATACAGATCATACAGATCATACAGATCATACAAATCATGCAGATCATACAAGGTCGGGATTACTCGTAGATCTTCCTTGAAATATGTCGATCCTTCGGCGGGAAAGAAATGCTCCGTTGCCTCGGTGTGCTCACCCACCGCGTCGCTCATAGGTAGACACTGCTGAATCATCGACGTTGCACATGATTTCCGTACGTACGCTTCATACAAAAACTGCTCCGCAGCTTGGCAGGTGGTGAAATGCTCCCTTCCCGCGGTATGTATGCCCCCGGCCGCCGCGTTGCTCTTTTGCTGTAGGTACTGCTGTAGCAATCGACGGTGCACATCGTTTCCGTACGCTCATACAAACTGTACGCTGCGGTTTGGCAGGGCGTGTTCTGGTAAAGCATGCAAGCGACGCCAACCCCGCTTGGTGCTAGCAATCAGTGTCTGCCTGGTCGGCGAAAACCCGACATGCTCCGTCTCCCGGCATTTCAGGGATGCGAGGGTCTATGGTCATACGACTACGGCCATGCATGAATATGAATTACCCTCCATGCGGCTCGCCCAATACCTCACGGCGCTTCGCGCTTGGTGCAAGCAATGTCTGCCTGGTTGGTGAAAACCCGACATGCTCCGTCTCCCGGCATTGTAGGGATGCGAGGGTCTATGGTCATACGGCTACGGCCATGCATGAAAATGAAGTACACCCCCCCCCCCCACCCCTTAACTTTATCGCGGAAAAATTTCGGACGTCGTTTTCCGTCGCGTTAAGGCCCTTGGTGCAATAAGTAGCAATACATAGAATCGGGGTCAAAGCATCTGTCAGACATTGCGCTTGAACAGAGTGTCTACATGTCTTGAAAGAAACTCATGGGTTGAGGTTGCACCGCAAAGGGGTGCGTGGTCAAACAGTCAAATGACTAAGGCAACCAACACATGAGTACGCCCCCCCCCCGCTCCGTCTCGAAAGCAATGCATGGTCAACGGTCAAATGACTAGGGCAANATATGTCGGCCACAAAGTTCGACCCCTATCGCACATAGCACGCGTCTAGCTCTGTGCTAATGGCTTGTTTGTACCGAACGACTGACTGACGTCCTCTCCCTTCCCCTCTCCCCCCCCCCGCTTCCCTTTCTACCCCCCCGGTACACCGCACCCACCCTTTGGACTCATGATAAAACGCGTAAAAGGTTTCAATCGCGAGGCACAAAAGGCGTTTTTGCAGGCAGCGGGGACAGTGGATGGCCCCGCTCCCTTGGACGTGCTCCTGGCCAGTCTCTACCCTTTCGACCCGACGGCCGATGAAAGGTAAACAAATGTCTGTAAGCCGCCACCCTTATGAGGGCATTAGTCAAATAAGGCACCACCCCTATAAGGGCATTAGTCAAATAAGGCACCACCCCTATAAGGGCATTAGTCAAATAAGGCACCACCCCTATAAGGGCATTAGTCAAATAAGGCACCACCCCCATAAGGGCATTAGTTAAATAAGGCACCACCCCTATATTAAGGGCATTAGTAAAACAAGCCACCACCCCTATAAGGGCATTAGTCAAATAAGGCACCACCCCTATAAGGGCATCAGTCAAACAACGCACAACCCCTATAAGGGCATTATTCAAATAAAGTGTCAGCCACGCTATTTAGGGCAATTGCATGCAAGAACGCCGGAGTGCTTGAGTACTGTGCTGCTGTGGGACGGGCGTGTGGGCGGCAAGGTAGGGTGGAATAGAGGGGCCCTAGGGATTATGTGTCGTACTAAGACTGACTGACGCGTGGAAGTCCTTGGCCATCACGCAGAATGGAGAGGAACCTCTGGCCACACTGAGATTGCGGTTGATGGTTGTGGGATGTGGGCTGTGTGTGGGCATTACATATTTGTCAAAACCAATGCGTTGGTTTTGTTTTGACTATCCCAACCGGCACTACCCAATCGCACTAATAGAGGGACTGGGGCGTGACTGTACCTTAGTTGAGGAGATACTTAATAGTCAGTCAGACGCGACTGTACTTAGTTGAAGATGCTAATGATCAGTCGAGAGTATTATGGGTTTGGGTAGAGAAGGCTATATACCCCTCTGGCACTTTACGTACGTACGCAGTTCCGTTCCGCCCCCACTCCCATCGTTTTTTGTGTTACATACATACGTCTAACTCGCGTACTTTTAACAGACGAACGGAAAGAAGCTGAGGAATCAAAGAACACTTCGCGAGCGCCTGGGAGGTTGGCAGGAGTGGAGAAACTAAGGTGTGTCGGGGGGGGGCGAGAGTTGTGGGCGGCGAGGCGTAGGGGGGAGGGGGGAGGGAGCTTTTGTACTCATTGTCGCTTATATTGCGCGCTCAGTCGCCGGCGACGAGTGTTACTTCATTTTCCAATGCCATGGTCGTAGTCCCATATGACTATGAGCACGCCTCGCATTCCTAAATGCCGGGAAGGAGGCATGTTCGGTTTCCAACCCGACCAAACAGAGGGGGGGGGAGGGGAGGGCGTACTCATTTGTTGGATATGTCGGCCACAAAGTTCGACCCCTATCGCACATAGCACGCGTCTAGCTCTGTGCTAATGGCTTGTTTGTACCGAACGACTGACTGACGTCCTCTCCCTTCCCCTCTCCCCCCCCCCGCTTCCCTTTCTACCCCCCCGGTACACCGCACCCACCCTTTGGACTCATGATAAAACGCGTAAAAGGTTTCAATCGCGAGGCACAAAAGGCGTTTTTGCAGGCAGCGGGGACAGTGGATGGCCCCGCTCCCTTGGACGTGCTCCTGGCCAGTCTCTACCCTTTCGACCCGACGGCCGATGAAAGGTAAACAAATGTCTGTAAGCCGCCACCCTTATGAGGGCATTAGTCAAATAAGGCACCACCCCTATAAGGGCATTAGTCAAATAAGGCACCACCCCTATAAGGGCATTAGTCAAATAAGGCACCACCCCTATAAGGGCATTAGTCAAATAAGGCACCACCCCCATAAGGGCATTAGTTAAATAAGGCACCACCCCTATATTAAGGGCATTAGTAAAACAAGCCACCACCCCTATAAGGGCATTAGTCAAATAAGGCACCACCCCTATAAGGGCATCAGTCAAACAACGCACAACCCCTATAAGGGCATTATTCAAATAAAGTGTCAGCCACGCTATTTAGGGCAATTGCATGCAAGAACGCCGGAGTGCTTGAGTACTGTGCTGCTGTGGGACGGGCGTGTGGGCGGCAAGGTAGGGTGGAATAGAGGGGCCCTAGGGATTATGTGTCGTACTAAGACTGACTGACGCGTGGAAGTCCTTGGCCATCACGCAGAATGGAGAGGAACCTCTGGCCACACTGAGATTGCGGTTGATGGTTGTGGGATGTGGGCTGTGTGTGGGCATTACATATTTGTCAAAACCAATGCGTTGGTTTTGTTTTGACTATCCCAACCGGCACTACCCAATCGCACTAATAGAGGGACTGGGGCGTGACTGTACCTTAGTTGAGGAGATACTTAATAGTCAGTCAGACGCGACTGTACTTAGTTGAAGATGCTAATGATCAGTCGAGAGTATTATGGGTTTGGGTAGAGAAGGCTATATACCCCTCTGGCACTTTACGTACGTACGCAGTTCCGTTCCGCCCCCACTCCCATCGTTTTTTGTGTTACATACATACGTCTAACTCGCGTACTTTTAACAGACGAACGGAAAGAAGCTGAGGAATCAAAGAACACTTCGCGAGCGCCTGGGAGGTTGGCAGGAGTGGAGAAACTAAGGTGTGTCGGGGGGGGGCGAGAGTTGTGGGCGGCGAGGCGTAGGGGGGAGGGGGGAGGGAGCTTTTGTACTCATTGTCGCTTATATTGCGCGCTCAGTCGCCGGCGACGAGTGTTACTTCATTTTCCAATGCCATGGTCGTAGTCCCATATGACTATGAGCACGCCTCGCATTCCTAAATGCCGGGAAGGAGGCATGTTCGGTTTCCAACCCGACCAAACAGAGGGGGGGGGAGGGGAGGGCGTACTCATTTGTTGGCCCGACACACCTTAGTTTCTCCACTCCTGCCAACATCCAGGCGCTCGCGGATAGTTTCTTTGATTCTCCCAGCTTCTTTCGTTCGTCTGTTAAAGTAGGCGATAGACGTATGTATGTAACACAAAAAGACGATGGGATGGGGGCGGAACGGAACTGCGTACGTACGTAAAAGGCCAGAGGGGGTATATAGCCTTCTCTACCCAAACCAATTTCGACTGATTATTAGCATACTCCTCAACTAAGGTACAGTCGCGTCTGACTGACTATTAGTATACTCCTCAACTAAGGTACAGTCACGCCAGTCCCTCTATAGTGCCGATTGGGTAGTGCCGGTTGGGTAGTCAAACAAACAACGCATGGTTTGACATATGTATGCCACACACAGGCCACAATCCCACAACACATCAACCGCAATTCTCAGTTGGCGAGGTTCTTCATCCTTGCGTGATGGCAAGACTCCAGTCAGTCAGTAGTACGACAAATCCCTGGCCCCCATTTCCACCTACCTTGCGCCCACACGCCGTCCCACAGCAGCACAGTACAGCACTCGGTTTGAGCAATGCCCTAATAGGGGTGGTGCCTTATTTGACTAATGCCCTTAATAGGGGTGGTGCCTTATTTGAGCAATGCCCTTATAGAGGTGGTGCCTTATTTGAATAATGCCCTTATAGGGGTGGTGCCTTATTTGACTAATGCCCTTATAGGGGTGGTGCCTTATTTGACTAATGCCCTTGTAGGGGTGGTGCCTTATTTGACAAATGCCCTTATATGGGTGGTGCCTTATTTGACTGATGCCCTTATAGGGGTGGTGCCTTATTTGACTAATGCCCTTATAGGGGTGGTGCCTTATTTGACTAATGCCCTCATAAGGGTGGCGGCTTACAGACATTTGTTTACCTTTCATCGGCCGTCGGGTCGAAAGGGTAGAGACTGGCCAGGAGCACGTCCAAGGGAGCGGGGCCATCCACTGTCCCCGCTGCCTGCAAAAACGCCTTTTGTGCCTCGCGATTGAAACCTTTTACGCGTTTTATCATGAGTCCAAAGGGTGGGTGCGGTGTACCGGGGGGGTAGAAAGGGAAGCGGGGGGGGGGAGAGGGGAAGGGAGAGGACGTCAGTCAGTCGTTCGGTACAAACAAGCCATTAGCACAGAGCTAGACGCGTGCTATGTGCGATAGGGGTCGAACTTTGTGGCCGACATATTATATGACTGACTATTGCTGACTATTGCTGACTCGAATGGTATTGTTCTCTCTCCCTTTGGCAAAATCAATACTTAATTAAGATCTGATCGGTGAAACGTCGATGAAGAGTCGCTAAAGGCAAGGCATTCGTCAGGGGGGCTGCATTATTGGTATACGTTTGTCAAGTATTCAGGTATGGTCGATATTAATAGGTACCTGGTATACGATATGTGAATGGTATTATTGAAACAAGAGCTGCATATTTGTCAGATGGAAAATGGAATAATAATAATGAAATACTTCGAAGTATATTGTTATTATTGCGTCATACAGGGCTCATGTATTTAAAACCCGTCTCCACCCCAAACCCAAACCCAAACCCAAGCCAACCCTTGCTTATATCGTGCTTCGCAGGTTACACCAGTTAATATATTGAAATAGTATGGAAACCTAATGCCAGAAGGCGTTTCCCCCCTCCCCCCTACGGCTTTATGTATATGTACGTACCGGCTAATCCCTTGAGTCAAGCAGCCCCCTCGGTAACAAAATGTGTGTGTGCTACCAAACATGGTACCAAACATGGGACGAATAGAAACCAAAAAACAATATCGTAGATTGGGTTATAGATGTTCTTCATTTTCAGTTGAGGGGGTCCCCCTATCAGTCTGAATCCTCTACGTATAGTGGGCACGAAAATATTAACCCGAGCGGTGCCCTTTAGGGGTGGTGCCTTTTTATTTTCTGAGCTCCTCGCACGAAGAGCTTAGTATCTCACCAGCACCATGATGATGACTTCGAAGGAGTTTTGTTCGGGCAGCCCGACCCAGGTTTGTATCAGGTTTACATGTATGCGCTAATGTAGTCCTCAAAACAATACTTCCCTCATATTACCCCCCCCCATAGAAAGGCAGCAGGGGCAGACCAAATAGTTAATGAATTTATGAAGTACGGGGGAGAAGGAATGCTTGCCATGATGGTCAAGTTGTATAACTGGATATGGAAAAACGAGTACGCACCTAAGAGATGGAGAGAAGGAGTAGTAGTAAACTTGTTTAAGAAAGGAGACAAGGCTGACCCGGGTAACTATAGGGGAATAACGCTACTAAGCACTGTAGGTAAAACGTTCTGTAAGATTTTGAACGATAGAATGGGAACAATGATGGAGAAGGAAGAAAAGATTAGCGAAGGGCAAGCAGGATTTAGGCCAAACCGTAGCTGCGTCGACCATGTGTACACCTTAGGTAAGATAATCCAAGGCAGGAAAGACGCGGGGCTAACAACGTACTGTTTCTTTTTAGATGTACAGAAGGCCTACGATACAGTATGGAGAAATGGGCTGTGGAAAAAGTTGTGGGAAATAGGGATAAGAGGAAAGATGTGGAGAATGATGAAGAAGATGACGGAATGTGCGAGAAGTGCTGTGATGTTGGACGGGGAAATATCGAAGTACGTTGATATCCTACAGGGAGTTGCCCAGGGATGTACGCTATCACCTAACCTATTCAAGGTATACATTAATGACATGATAGTAGCAGTAGAAGCAGCATCGCAGGGAGTCACGGTGGGGGAAGATACGGTGTCGGGATTGATGTTTGCTGATGATTTCGTTTGCATATCAGAAACACCCGAAGGACTGCAGAAACAAATAGAGAAGGCAATCGAGTACACCAGGAAGTGGAGAGTGACGGCGAACGTAAAAAAGTGCGCAGTAGTTGTATGTAACGAAGATAAGGAGAGTCCGGTAACTTGTAAGTGGAAGTGGGGAGAAGATGAATTACCGATCGTAGACCAGTATACGTACCTTGGCGTAGAAATCTCAAAAGATTGCTCTTGGGATGCACACATAAATAAAATAATAGGCAAGGGTAAGGCACACGTAGGCAAGATGGAAGCAGTCCTAACAGACTCGCACCTTGACACTAGAATTAAGAGATGTATACTGATGAATGTGATTGTACCAAAGCTAGAATATGCAGGAGAAGTATGGGAAGGGAACGCGAAGCTCGTAAAACAGCTGGAAACAGTACAGATGACAGCAGCTAAAAAAGTACTAGGATGCTCAAGTACGACGAGTAATACAGTATTGAGAGCAGAACTGGGAATGTACCCACTTAAGACAAATAGAGACGTGCGTAAGTTGAAATGGCAATATAAAGTAAAGAACATGCCAAATAAGAGGTTGCCAGCCATAGCCGATAAAGCTGTATGGGAGAAAGTAACCAAAGGGCGAGCTGGAATAAGGTGGGATAGCGTAGTCGAGAAAGTATGGAAGGAAATAGGAAACCAAAAAGAGACGCTGGCCATAGAGAAATTTAGCGGATACAAGACAGAAGTGAAAGAAAGGATAGAAAGAAGGGAAAGGCTAGCACTGAGAAAGAAGGTGGAAGGGGAAGAACACTTAGAGATGTACGGGGGGTTGAGAGAAGGAATAGGAATGAAAAGGTATCTGCACGGCCCAATGGACTTCGCGAAAAAGCTGAAACTGCGATTTCGTGTAGGGGACCTGGACCTGCCAGAAAGAAGAAGGAGGTATACCAGTAGCCGGGAGGAGGAGGAAGTAGAGGCACAGATGTGCCCATGTGGCAAAGCCATAGAGAGTAGAGTTCACATAGTGGGAGAATGTGAAAGGTACAAGGAGGAAAGGGATGTGCTAGAGGAGGAGATGGGGAAAATAGACGAGTGTGACATGGAGCAGTTTGGTACACTAAATAGTAGCGAGAAAACGATCGCTATCTTAGGAGATAGATGGTGGCCACAGGCGGCGAAGCAGGAAGGGGATAAGATTAGCAAAAGGTGTCTCTGTAATATATGGAAACAACGTAATGAGCGCCCAAGTGTTGGAGGTGTCTCTATTAGGAGTAGGAACGGTGCTCCGTCTCGAAAGGGATGCGTGGTCAATGGTCAAATGACTAAGGCAAGCAACAAATGAGTACGCCCCCCCCCCCCCCCCCGCCGCCCCCGCCTCGACGCCTCGACATCCAGCGCCCCTTGGACCGCAGGGCGTTTTCGCTCCCGTGTGCACCCTGCGCTCTTGCTCGCGTGCCAACTTTGCTGTAGCCATGCCGACCTTAGCAGCAGCTCCTTGTTCGCCTGACCGACCCGATCCGACCCGACCGGACCCATCAGCCCCAACCTATTGGGTCTAAACACGACCCTATATACTGTACATCAGTGTACCGCACTGTATCGGCTAGGCATGGCTCTGTGTGTTGCACCGTCAAAAAGAAGCAAGGCCCGGCTAAAAAAAGTGCTTGTTCGTATACCCCCATCGTAGCACACATAAAACCATTAAAAACAACCCTATTACATACATACCTACAGCATGTATACCGCACTATTAATAGTATAGGCATGGCTCTGTTTCACTTTCGAACATAGTATCGCACTGTAGAGGGGTGGTTCTGTTGCGCCTTCAAGCAAGAGCAAAGCCCGTACTGCACTGTAGAGGGGTGGTTCTGTTGCACCTTCTAAACAAGAGCAAGACCCGTACGGCACTATAGAGGGATGGTTCTGTTGCACCTTCAAAACAAGAGCAAGGCCCGTACCGCACTGTTGAGGAACCATCCCACAGTAGCGGTCGATCCCTTCAAGTGGGCAAACTACCGGTTACTATGATGCCGTTACCAGAATAGGACTACTGTAGTGCATAGAAATGTTGGTCGAGTTGGCGCGAGTTTGTTTGATCGAAGTCGGGGTTTCGGGTGAGATACTGTGCTCTCCATGTGAGGAGCTAAAACAAATAAGCCACCGCCCCTATAAGGGCATTGCTCAGAGGCATGGCTCTGTTGCACCCTCAAAACAGAAGAGTACCCTATACTTGAAAAGTATACCTTACATCCATGTACCGCACTGTACCGGCTAGCCCATGGCTCTGTTTGTTGTATGTTCAAACATGAAACCCGCGCTGTACAGGCATGGGCTCTGTCTGTTGCACGTTCAAACGTAGCACCAAATCCGTACAGGCGTGACTCTGTTCGCCGCACCTTCAAAACAGAAGAGCGCCCTACACACCTTGCATCAGTGTACCGCACTGTATCGGCCAGCTCATTGACTCTGTTTGTTTCGATCATCGTTTTTACTTTCCAGCCTCTTCTGGACAAAAGCCGTGGTCACCGGTGTCGTCTATTCTCCCCCCCCCCGGTACAAACATGCCTTCATTTTTCATCGCGCATAGGGTACATACACATACAGCATTCCCACTGCTCGTCGATTCTCATCGAATATTGCAAACTCATGCTCTTGCGATGTACAGGCATGGGCTCTGTCTGTTGCACGTTCAAACCTAGCACCAAAACCGTACAGGCATGACTCTGTTTGCCGCACCTTAACAACAGAAGAGTGCCCAATATACCTTACATAAGTGTACCGCACTGTATCGGCTAGGCATGGCTCTGTTTGTTGCACCTTCAAGCATAAAAATGCACTGTACAGGCATGGCTCTGTCTGCTGCACGTTCAATCGTAGCGCCAAACCGTACAGGCATGACTCTGTTTGCCGTACCTTCTAAAAACAGAAGAGCGCCCTACATACCTTACATCAGTGTACCGCACTGTATCGGCTAGGCATGGCCCTGTTTCTTGCACCTTCAAACATAAAAACGCACTGTACAGGCATGGACTCCCTTCCAATGTACAAGCACCAAAACCGTACAGGCATGAATATGTTGCCCCTTCAAACGTAGCACCAAAACCGTACAGGCATGACTCTGTTGCCCGTTCAAACGTAGCACCAAACCGCACAGGCGTGGCCCTCTTGCACCTTCAAAAATCAATACCGCACTGTACAGGGATGGCTCTGCTGCGCCTTCAAACGGCAACAGAGCCCGTACCGCACTATCGAGGCATGTCTCTGTTTTGTCTCACCTTCAAACAGGAGCAAGGCCCGGACCACCGCGACGAAACGTCTGAAGTCCACTCCGGCATCGGGGACCCACCCTCCGCCCGCCCCCGTCCCCGTTCCCATCCCCGCACCCACACCCGCACCCACACCCGCCGCGCCCCTCCCGCTCCCACCTGAGGACGCGGAGCAGAAATGTCACCGCAGGGTGGTGGCATATTTCCTGAGCTCCTCGCATCCTGAGGGGCTCAATGTGGCGGCTTATTTTCTGATAGCGCCTGCCTTTCTGAGAGGCTTATATTTTTTTTCCTCTTCTTTTTCCATCCCATTTATCATCTTCGCCCTTCTATTCTCTCTGCCTCTTAACCGTTACAGGACTGGAGTCCCGTTTTGGGGACAAATTACTTACAATTAGAGTGGTTTGTCCCCCAAAAAGGGACTGCAGTCCTAAAAGGGGTTAAAGTCGTAACTCAGATCCGGGGTCACGAAGTAGGCTCTTCTCCTACAGTACCTCCCCAGTACGGTACTCGCCTTGCATTTTTATCGCGAGAAGATTTCAGCAATTCCTTCCCTCGTCGAATGGTGGCTTATTATCTGAGCTACCACACTCACATCCTGAGGAGTTCAGTGTGGCGGCATGTTCATATATTTTCTGGTAGCTCCTCGCATGCTTACGTGCAGTAGGAGCTCCATACGCCCGAGAACGTGACACGTGACAACTTGCCTTTTCAAAGAAGTCTTTTTGTGTGTTCGCGGAAAATCCCCGGCCCAAAAAAAAAACGTTGTTATGCGCCATCCTACTGTAATATGACGCATGCTATACGGTATATAGCCTGCATGCAGGTGCCCTATGTTTTCTTTTTGGAGGGTGTGGTTGGTTGGTCACTTGAGCGAGGAGCTCTGTACTAATAGTAAGTAAAAACCAGGGCTGTTCGCGGGTCATGACCCGCCCCCCCCCCGGGTCAGGTCAGGAAATGTTCAAAAGTTCAAGGGTCAGGTCTTGACGGGTCGAGAGGTTTTCAAATCTCGCGGGTCGGGTCGGGTCGGGTCAGGAGGCTTCCAAAATCGTGCGGGTCAGGTCGGGTCAGCTGACCCATGAGGTATTTTTGACCTGACCCGCGAACACCCCTGTTAAAAAACACGGATTTTTGGAGGGAAATAACAAAAGTGGTTCGTATAATACCCGGTGAACAATACCCATGGTCTAAGTATGTACGTACAATGAACAAATAATGTTATTATTGCAACACAATGAGAATGATGAAAGTCCAACGGTTTTGGGGTGTATGAACCCTTATAGGACTGGAGTCCCGTTTTGGGGACAAATTACTTAGAATTTGAGTGGTTTGTCCCGAAAATGGGACTGCAGTCTTAAAAAGGTTAACCCTTATAGGACGGGAGTCCCGTTTTGGGGACAAATTACTTAGAATTAGAGTGGTTTGTCCCCAAAACGGGACTGCAGCTCGAAAAGGGTTAAGGAGCCCGACCGACCAGAAAAAAAAATCAGCCCCCCCCCCCGAAAAAAAGGGCTACCTCTATCGCCGCACGAGTCATACAAAAATATGTTCGGTAGTCCTGAAAAACAAGGAGAGTGCAGCAAAACAAAAATATCATCCTCTTACTGCTCGCCGGTAGCGTTGGTCACTTGCGTGGAGCTCAGCCCCCCTCTCCCGCCCCCTCCGCACCCACGAGGTAGATACATAGTAAAACCCATTGCTGTCTCTGGAAGTGGCCACACCAGAAATTAGATCAACTCGTTGGAGGCTGTCGTCCATAATGCAAGTAAGTCCGCCTCACAGGCGGTTCTTAGCAGGATGCAGGCTCACCCTCCGTGCGACTCGCCCAATGCCTCACGTTTCGCTTCGCGCTTGGTGCAAGCAATGTCTGTTTGGTCGGTGAAATCCCCGACATGCTCCGTCCCGGCATTGTAGGGATGCGAGGGTCTATGATCATATACGACTACGGCCATGCACGATATGGGTACACCCCCCCCCGCTCCGCTACGCCGGTGCTCCGTCTCGAAACGGATGCGTGGTGGTCAATGGGGTAATGACTCGTAAGGCAAGCAACAAATGAGTCCCCCCCCCCCCCCTGGTGCTAGCAATATCTGCCTGGTCGGTGAAAACCCGACATGCTCCGTCCCGGCATTGTAGGGATGCGAGGGTCTATGGTCATACGACTACGGCCATGCATGAAAATGAAGTACACCCCCCCCCGTCCGCGAAAACTCAACGTGCTCCGTCCCGACATTGTAGGGATGCGAGGGTCTATGGTCATACGGCTACGGCCATGCATGGACATGAGTACACCCCCGCCCCCCTCGGTGGGGATGTATAACAGTATACTTCGAAGTATATGTACGTATACACTACCGGCCCTCTCATAAGAAAGTGCCCCGCAAGAAACTCAGCCTGAACATTACGGGAGAAATAAGAAAGTCGACAGCTATTATACTGAAGTTAGTGTGGGACACACCCCTTTCTCAAATAAGAACGTCAGCCTAAGCCCGATTTCTGGTTTCTTATGAGCGGGCCGGTACTGTGCACGATCCCTACCGTGAGACGAGTCGGAGACGCAGCCCTCCCTCTCGAGGGCAGCCATGGCCGCCGCCGTGCACTCCGCGTCGACGCCGCCGGCGCGGCAGAGAGCCTGCAGGGGGAGGGGGGGGGAGGGAGGGGAAAGGGAGGGGAGTATAAATATTTCCTGATCCCGTTGCAATCCCTTCATGAACAGTTACTGCACCCGTTTCAATCCCTTCGTGATCGATCACTGCATCCGTTGCAATCCCTTCGTGAACAGGCACTGCACCCGTTGCAATCCCTTCATAAACAGTCACTGCCCCCGTTGCAATCCCTGTGGCCACTCGGTCGCGTTGAAGTCACGATAGTCATAGGCACTGCCCCGTTGCAATCATTTTTGCCAGCACCGTCCCGTTGCAATCCCTTTGTTAATAGTCACTACCCCATTGCTTGCAATCCCTTCATGAACAGTCACTGCACCCGTTGCAATCCCTTCATGAACAGTCCCTGCATCCGTTGTAATCCCTCCATGAACGGTCACTGCATCCGTTGCAATATCTTCGGTCACTGTCCCGTTGAAATCACAATATCCATAGCCACTGCCCCGCTGCAATCCTTCTCGCCAGCACCGTCCCGTTGCAATCTCTTTATCAATAGTCGCTACTGCGTTGCTTGCAATCCCTTCGTGAACAGTCACCGCATCCGTTGCAATCCCTTAATTGATATTCACTGCCCCGTTCCGACGTATTTAGTCAGCACTGCCTCCGTTGCAGTCCCCTTCATGAATAGTCACTGCCCCCCGTTTGCCATTCCTTTAGTCAGTACTGCCCCGTTGCCATCCCCACGTATTCAGTAGTCTTTTACCACGTTCTTGACCCACAAATCGTACGATATAAAGTACGAAATATATTCACGGTTTTTGCAGTGGTCCACACATTTTTGTTTTAAATGATTGTCCAAAATGCGCGGCGAAGCCGCGCTCGGGTCGAGCCTTCGCCTCGACTAGGGTCGGGGGGTAGGGTTGGGGTTAGAGTTAGGGTTAGGGTTGGGTTGGGTCGACGCCTTCGTGTAGTTTGATCGGAAAAAAAACGTGCAAAAACACATAAAACCAGCAAGAAATCATACTGTATTTTGTTGCTGTATCTGGTACGATTTTTGTGGTATAAAGACCGGTAACGGCGCCTCTTAATCACAGTATTCCCTGCCCCCGCACTGGTGCGCACCGTGCAGGCGGGATTTTTGTGGCATTTGTTCTTGCCTCGGACGTGTATATACCATGACAACTCCTTCACACACGTGTCCACCTCCACCCCCGCCTCAAGCCTCCTCGAAAGACAGAAAGGACCCGATACCGGCAGCTCCCCCCCCCCGCCTCTCACCTCAAGAACCCTCCGAACCTCTCGCCAGCTCGCCCTTCCCCCTCCGCTCCCCCCAGTCCCCTCCGGTCCTGCGCACCACATCTCTGCACTACTTCCTCCTCCTCCTCCTCCTCCTGCCCCCCCTGTTCCTCCTCCTCGGCTCCCGTCCCTCCCTTCTCTCGGGCGGATCGCATCTATTCGTCCCGCGGGTCCGTGCCCCGAGCGCCCCAAGCCTTCCCCGTTGCTGTAAACCCCACCGCCACCACCATAGTTACCGCAACAATTACCGCTATAATTACCGCCGGCGTTACCGCAGAAGCCACCGTCGGCGGCAGCGCTGCAAAGAAAACGGTGCAGGGGCTGACACAGCACTTCCAGCTCGGAGGGAGAGGCGGTATTGTGGCCGACAAAAAGAGCGCTCCTCGAGGTGGAGCTGGTGGTGCCTTCCGCCGTGGTCATCGCTCCTCGGGCCTGTTTTCGACTCCGGGGGGCAGCAGCAGCAGCAGCAGCAGCAGCAGCAGCAGGTGCAGCAGGTGCTGGAGTCCACGACTTGCTCCCCGTCCCCCCCGTCCCCCCCAGGCGTTTCCATTGGTCGTGGTCTGGGTCAGCGGTATCGTTGTGTGGTGCGATGGCGGCGGTGGCGGTGGTGGCGATTTTGATAGCTGCGCGACCGGGAGAACTTGTCGTCGGTGGGTGCTCGTCGTTCCTTCGTCCTTTTGGGTGATGGAAAAAAAAAACGAAATGACAGAAAAAAAACTGCAATTAATATTTTTGGAAAATAACATCGAATTTGGATGGGATTTCGCAAAAACAAAAGTGGTTTGCGTTCTATCGAGAAAGGTGAAAAATGTTCAATGAACATATTTCTGCAATCGAAATAACGCAGCACGTCTCGCAACGAGGTTTTTGCTTTTCAAGGCCCCAACACTATGCTTATCACTCGCCATTTTAGAGTCACAAGCAGAATATATCCGCAAAAAAGTAGAACTGATAACAACTTTTTTATGTGTCTGTGTTGAAGGTCCAAAGGCGTGCAGTTAAGCGCCATTTTTTTCAAGCCTCCGGGCCGACGTTTAAGCACGAGAGCTCTCGTGCAGGTTTACAAGAGTAGATCACGCACGTAGCCATTTGACAGAAAATGACCTTAGTGCAGCAGGAGCAACAACATGCTTGTATTGTTGTTGGTGCACAACCACCGTAATAGCAAATGCAGCAGCAGCGTAAATAACAGTAAGAACAGCAACAAAGCACTTGAGCGACGATTTTAAAGCTCCAGGACGAAAAACATTATGAAGCACAATTCTTAAGGTTTCCAACGAACGAACTGCAGTAAGCACCATTTTAAAGCCTATCGCCTGACGGCTCTTACTGTCTCTTACTCTTCCACACCACTTGGGCCCGATAAGCCGGAACATCGGGGCGGGGGCGTACTCATTTGTTTGGGGGTGTACTTCTTTTTCATGCATGGCCGTAGTCGTATGACCATAGACCGAGGGGGGGGGTATTCATTGGTTGCTTGCCTTAGTCATTTGACTTTGACTATGCATCCCTTTCGAGGGAGCAACAATATTTTGTTGTGGCGATGTAGGAAACGGCGGCGATACGCACGAATATCTGAAGGCGACACCAACGCCGCCGCCGCCGCCGCCGTCGTGCCAGTGTGACGTCGCTCAAGCGCTAGCTACCGTGCCAGTGTGACGTCGCTCCCAGTGAAACTGAAGAGCTGCGAGTGAGTGAACCTGCGAGTGAACTGCCACGGGTGAAGATATATCACACCGTATCACGCCGGTGATAAGATAACACACCGTATCACACCGGGTGATAAGATAACTCACACTACCGTATCACACCGGGTGATAAGATAACTCACCGTAACATACCGGGTGATTGAGACAACTATATTGTAATGAATAGAATATTATAACACACCGTATCACACCAGGTGATAAGATAACTCGCCGTCACATGAGTGAAAATATACGCACGGTATAACACACGGGTGATGAGATAACACACCGTATCACACCGGGTGATAAGACAACACGCACTACTGTATAACGCACGGGGGACAAGATAACACACCGTATCACACCGAGTGATAATACAGTATCACACTAGGTGATAAGATAACTCACACTAACGTATTACACCGGGTGACAAGATAACTCACGCTACCGTATAACACACGGGTGATAAGATCACTCACATTACCGGCCTTCCTAGCCCATACCATTACAGTATCACCCGGGAGTGATAACATAGCATACCCCCCTCGGAAGAAAAATCGAAGCAGTTTGTTGTCGACAACGGGGGAGAGCGCAAAACGACGACCGACGCGTCTCTAGAAAATTCCTGGAAACTTATCGACGACATGTCTTCCCAAAGCCGCCAGTTTCGTAGCGTGCGCCCTCTTGACTAGGGAGAATACCGGCTCTGACACCACATTCCTGTTATTAGAGTGTATTCTGATTGGCACTTATGGGCGCCTAGGTAGAAAAGCGGTGGCGGTGGTGGTAGTGGTGGTGGTGGTGGGTGTGGTGGTGGTGGTGGGTGTGGGTGTGGTGGTGGTGGTGATGGTGGTGGTGGTGGTGGCGGTTTGGAGAAGACGAATTTCGCGCAAAAAACAACACACACAAAAAACAAATTTGTATATTTATACGAAGTAAGTAGTTCACCGGTGCAGTTTGTCACTAAATTACCCCCGAGAGATGAGGGGATGTTACACACGGACGGACAATCGTGAGTAATGAATACCTGGTGTATAGATATATTCGTCGGTTCCATAACACTGATGATGTATATACGTACCTCTTGCAGGCGAAACCTCCGGAAGAAATCCGTGCCCAAGACCCGACACAGCTTGCCGACACCCACCATCTTCCGTCGCGCTGCCCCCGCCATCTGTTACCTCCAAATATGTCAGGAGACGCACGGTTAGTCAAATGGGAAACGTGCACCGGTCAAGGGTGTAGGGCCGAGTATTCCCCACTTGAAACGCCTGGTATTTAGTAGTTTGGCGTCTGTCAGTCAGGGAAAAAAATAAATTGAAGTTTTCCGTCTACCGTTGGGGTGAAAGCGCCCGTCTCCTGGCGTCTTTTGTCGGCGGTTTTCACGCTGCAAGGGTTGTGCGTTGCCGCATTACCGCGTTACCGTTCGCCTAGAGAGTATCCAGTCACCGGAAAATTACCCCAAAAAGGCTAAATGTGATTGCTGCTCTCCGCTATGTACGCACCGCCACGTGTATGCCACTACCGAAAATTAGGCAAAAATAGTACACGACAGGTAAGGGTTTCGAGGTGGATTTGGAGGCGTTGTTCACCGGAGGTGAATCTAGAATACTCTCCATTACCGCAAAAAAAGCAGGCACTTACCTCGGGTTTCATTATCGGTAATTACCTACGTGGGGTTCCATTACCGATAAGTACCTACCTCGGGTTCCACTCTCATCTCGGATTTCATTATCGGCAATTGCCTACATGGGATTCCATTACCGATATTGACCTACGACGGATTCCAAATTCCCGATAACAGTTACCTCGGATTACATGACCGGTAATTACCTACCTCGGGTTTCATTGCCGGTTATTTCCGGTACAGGGTGAGGCACACCCCTGGCTTCAATGGCCGGGGGGGGACAGGCGTGCCGGAGGAGCTTCGCCTGTCTCAAGGCCGGGTGGGTGTCCCGGACATGATCCCGCACGCTGAGTAATGTCACCGGGAGGGGGCCGGGTGGAGAGGGCGGGGGGTGGGTAAGATGGTTCGGTGTGTGTGGTGGGTTGGGGTGGGGTGGGGTGGGGTGGGGTGGGGTGGGGTGGGGTGGGGTGAGGTGGGGTGGGGTGGAGTGGGGTGTGGGTGGGTGACAGGTGCGACGCATGGTAATGGGTCAGGAATCGCATTCTTCAAAATAAACACCAAAAGTTGATATGCATTCATACTGAGTACGACCACCGGGGAATGGGAAGGGGGGGGGTGAGGTGGAGAAAAGAGAGAGGGGATGGGAGGGCGAAAGGGGGGGGGGGGGGGGGAAAAGGGGGGGGGGGGGTGAGGGATAGGTGCGTGATATTCACGATGTAATATCCGTCAATGTATGCTGTGCATGTCAGAACGAGGACTCGCTCGAGGGGATACTTAGCAGGGTGGGGGGGAAAAGGGGGGGGCGGGGGGGGCGTACTCATTTGTTGCTTGCCTTAGTCATTTGACCATTGACCACGTATCCCTTTCGAGACGGAGCACGGGGAAAAGGGGGGCGGGGGGGGGGTTGTCTTCCTTCCCGCCAATCGCCAACTTATGTTGAGCATGTCCTAACGATGTCTCCCTCAAGGGGAAACTTAGCAGGGTGGGGAGGGAAAGGGGAGGAGAAGCGCCCAAAATTTTCGACGCGCCGAAACGCGTCATGCCTTGGCCCACGCATACTGCTCCTGTGCCATAAGTAAAGTCATTTATTTGGGGTCAATTTGTGTGCGTTGGGGAATGGTGGGCGGTAGCTGTTGGTGTTGTCCTGTCGCTATATTGTACACGTGGCCACAAGACAGGCCGGCTTTAATGGCAAGCTAGGTAAACAGGTGTAAAATAAAAATACTCGCAGGAGTCTGTGTCGACAGCCACGTTTCCTAAAAATCAGGATTTGTTTTAACAGAGGGCAAACATTCTAGAAAGCTTAAACTCGTATATTAGCATATTCCTTTTTTCCGAAAAAAAAACAAAAAAAAACAGGAAAACCAGGAAACCTGCAGCAGCAGGTCGGAAAACGTTCTTCGATAAAAATAACCGCCCTCATTCATAGTCGGCTTACTTCGCCATTTGAACTTGAAATGCAGCATGCATAGCCGTTGAGCCCGGCCAAGTCATTCCTTGCGCACAGCCCTAATACGGGGAAAACATGGTGAACCCAGGGAGATACAGTACCCCAAAAAGAGCATTGAGCTCGCACACAGGAGTGCGATCGTGTTTCAATGCTCGTTTTTTTTTTTCCAGAACAGGAAGGTTTAGGTTTTGCCAAAATACGGAAGCGAACAAGGTGCTTCTCGGAACGATCTGGGGTCGAGATCGCTTCTGAAAACCGAAAATGGTCGACGTTTAGCACCCTTACCTGTGTGGAGAAAAGGAGGGCTAAAAAACGATGGGCACCCGTGTGCAATGCGAACCAAACGCTCTTTACGGGACATCGTGGAGACTGATTCCCATGGGTCCTCGAAATAGTAAGCGGAGAGAAGAGATACATTTGTTGTCTCACATGTCCGAGAGGAGGTTGAGGGGATCCTGGGGGCGCAATCTCGCCACCAGCGCCAACGCCTCTTCGAGGACGCTGGAAACCCCCGTCTGGTCCAGGTATGCCTCGGGCGTGAGGTCGCGGAGGGTCTCGAGGCGCAGCTCTCTTTCTTGCTTCTCCAAGTGGACGGCCGCCGCCGTCGGCTCCGCTTCCTGCTGCTGCTGCTGCTGCTCCTTCTGTTCGTGGTTATTATCCTGCTGCTGCTCCCGCTGCTGCTCCTCTTGTCCCTGCTGTTGATCCTTCTCCTGCCGCTGTTTCTGTTGTTGTTGCTGCTGCTGCTGCTGGTGGTTCTGATCTATTTCTTGCTGGTGCTGGTGCTGGTGTTCTTGCTGCGGCGTTTGCTCGCGCTGTTCGAAATGACGGGGCCGGTTGTCCTCCGCGACCGTCATAATGCTTTCACACGCCGCTATCGGCCGTCGCCGCCGCCACCGCCGCCACCACCGCCCGCTACCACCGGCGCCGCTTGAGCCCTGTGGGCGGCACACAGAGGCGACGGGCGGTCGCACGGGTGAGAAACGGCTGCCGAGGTATTAACGCACTAAGGGAAGGTGCCCCGCTTGCGTCGACCCCTCTTTTGGTGCCAATGTTTTAGCTCGCCGCCACTTTTCCTCCTTCGATTGTCTCGTTACCTCCCCACACGATAGATATATAGAGGGGTGTACTTCATATATATATAGGTGGGGGACGAAAAATGTTTTCTCGTTCTGGACAGCAGAGGTGCGTTGAAACACCCCTGTGGGGGGGTACTAAAGTGCTGTGTTGCTCGTTAAAGCTAGCTCGTCAAAACAACAAGCGACGTTCCGCGGGTAGCCTAGGGGTGCGCGAAAAACAAATCCGACTACCAGTATCCATTTTCGAGGTCCAGACACTACAACGGGGTTGTAAAGGGGTTGTAAACTGAATTCAATTTAGGATGTTATTGCAAATACTGTAAGTACAAATGCTCGGGCGGCCTTTTTTCGTTCTGTCTGTCTGTTTGTATTTTGTTTTATTTTACTGTGTTGTGTTCTTCTCTTCTGTGGCGTGATTGTTCCTGCCATACTTCTATCACGATAATTTGCTGAGAGCATTCAGAGAGCGGGTGGGGAATAGTGAACGCGGGGGCGCACTGCTGTGCGCCAGCAAAGCACTCCCGTTTCCCTCATATGCACACAGCAACGTCTTCAGTTCCTGCCGCGACCAGGCACCAAGCACCCAACCTACGGCTTATGTATAATATAGAACATGTCCTCTAGTTATCCCCGTCATCATGTTTTCTAAGTTGCACCGATATCTTTATTTGGCCTTTATAAAAATTTGATGTGAGGTGGGGCCGTGATTTCTTCGGAGAAAAACGATCGCGACTACTCGTACTCGTAACTTCTGGATGTCCCGTGCGTGGTCTGTTCGGGTAGTTGGGCGATGACGTGGAAACGTGCATTACTCATACTTGTAGTCGATTTTAAGGCTGTCAGAAGTGGTCACAAGGGGGTATGTATGTATGTGTTCGGTCAAGTGGGCGGAAAATAGTGGTCAATTGGGGGTAGTATATGGATTTAGTAGATTTGCGGGGTTACCCCCCACCCAACTTGTAGCCAAAAGGGAGGATCAATTTGCCCCCCCGGGTGCCGCGGTCCCGTTAGGCCCAAGAACGTGCCCGGAAGGGTTATGGGTGCTCGGTATGTGCTGAGGGCGTGTTGCCAGTGCGTCAAAACGCTTTTGAGGCAGGTTGAAGCACGTGGGGACTCCTGCCGTTAGCGTGTTTCGCCAATACAGTACCCCCAAATGGGCGAAAAAATAGGGGGTATACCCCCATTTGACCCCCCCCCCCCAAATACGGTTATACGACTTGAGGAAGTTACTTTCGTATACTGGAGTACTCTACGTACGTACTCCTATTACCGGTATGTACAGTACGTTATGATCGTATAACTTACCGGACAAGGTTGAAACTGTATGCAGAAAAGGAGACAGCGACATGTATCTCCGGTCTCATTCTGGTCGGTCTGTCTACTTGAACAACAACACAGGTCTCCTGTACGAGCTCGGTTTGCTCTGGGCGGCACGACGGGTGGGATATATCAGGCGTCGTGTTGCAAGTTTCCCCAACAACGATTATCGGGGGCATCGTTCTGGCATATATCTCGCCAATTCCCATATGATACAGATGCTCACAGCAGCCAGCGCTGTCTTGCGTACGTACCCACGGGGGACATTTGGTTGGAGTATACTGAGGGAAGGAAACAAGCGAGAAATGGCGGACCGAGTGGCGCGATATGTGCCGGATTGACTGTCCTGGACTGTTTGTTTGTTTGTTTGTTTGTTTTGTTATTTTTCCCCCTCCCCCCCACCGCCGCACCATTGCACCACCCCCTCGGGATGACGTGTCAATGTGTCGTCTCTGCGGTCTTGTCTGTGTGAGTGTTTGCTTGTACTTTTGACTTGTCTCTTTGTCTGTGTCTTCGTCTTTTTCCCTTCGTTGCTTTTGACCTTTTGCAGTTACACTGCTCGCAGGCCGGGGGTACATCAGTCACACGGGACCATAATTCCCTTCCCCCGTATCATGTCTGCGTTTATAATCGGGGTGGAGGACTCGATTTGTTTGCCTGACCGGTGTGAACCCGGCACGGAACACCCCGGCATTATAGGGGCACCAAGATAGAATCAGGGGGCGTGTACCCCCGATTGGTGATGTTGACTTTTCCATTTTTATTTTTACCTTCACATAGCGTGTAGAGGGGAGCGGAGGGCTCCAGACTATCTGTTTTTGACTGGCTTTGATCGCTTTGCGGACCCTTCGGGTTCCACTTTTATTTCAGTATACCTTTTTTGGGTAAGTTAGCCTGTGACCACGGGAATCGACCGTGTCAAGTGTTGGATTAGTACGGACATATGGAGGTACTGGATAGAGAGACCGGCACGGTTTTTAATGTGAAGACAACAACAACAACAACAACAACAATACACTCGTACCAGTACCTCTGGAATACGCACTTACTTGTCGAGGGCGGTCTATTGACCGACATCATGCTCACTGCTGCTGTCACCAGCTACTGTTGTAGGCACGCAGAGTTGGGGCTATCTACTGATAGCGCGGATTGCAGCTTCCCTATACGCAGTGGATTCAGTTGTTGTAACAATATCTTGATACAGCCGTACCTTTGCTTTGGTTGTAACGCAGCTGCAGCCCGTATCCCAAGTCCGTCCGTAAAAGATCGCAAAATATATCACCCCAACCTTGCGCTCTCTGGCGTGGTTCAATCGGGGGCGGATCAACCGTGAATCGCCACGCGCAGCTCCCCGGAGGTCACAGGCACCTTGCTAGGTGCGCTCCGCGTTGTGTTCCTCCCACACGCACGAAAAACTGGTGCCATGTGCGTGGCTGGGGCAGGGCCGGGCGGTCGATCAAATCCAACAGTATATTTGCCCCTGATCGTACATCCCACCGAAATGATCTGGAAACCCTTGTTCGACCAAATCTCCCAAACTTCGCTTCATCGTCATCTTGAGCGCACTCTCTACGCTGCTGTCTGCTGGTCTGCTGGAGTCCAGGTACGTTGGTTAAACGCTTGGGCACGGTGGCATCGAATTGGTAGCAGATGGTCGAGAGGAGTGCAACTGCTCAGCGCTAGCAGACAGCAGCGAGAGACCCCTGCGCGTGCGTGGCGAGGTGTAGCCCCGTCTTTTGTGCGACTCTCACAATGCTGCTGCTGCACTGCTGTTTCTTTCGTTGCGAGAGTCGAGGAACGGTTGGAAATAAAGATGACCGGTTCATTCTTCACCGTTCAGGTCGACACCGCGAGGGGGGCTGAAGGCTGAATGCCTGCAGGTGGTTCAGTAAGGTGGTTC
This sequence comes from Saccharina japonica, assembly GCA_008828725.1. Taxonomy (NCBI): domain Eukaryota; class Phaeophyceae; order Laminariales; family Laminariaceae; genus Saccharina; species Saccharina japonica. The sequence goes on from MEHQ01001335.1 coordinate 788,163, forward strand.
ACAGTTTTATAGTTTTTTTAGTTACGGTACGCATACGAGTTCCCAGGCTAGATTGCAGCAGCAGCAGCAGCAGCAGCAGCAGCAGGCTTTCGCTGCTGTGTATGATGAGTAAAGCTTACCCCACGCCTGGTATATACCAGGTATGTATCTGGTATTATACCCGAATCATTGGCAGAGCCCTCTGGTATGTCTGTCTATGCACCGATCGATGCGTGATGCGTGTCGCTCTGCTGCTGTTGCTCTTGTTCTTTCTGCGGAACCTGCTGCCGGTACAACAGCAGCACGCAGCAACAGTTTGTAATGAAGATTCGGTACGAGTACAACAAAAGTCAGTACGTATATACCAGCACGGGTACAGCAAGCACAATAAATAGTGCGAGCACTTGGCGAGCACAAGATAAATATGTCATCAATCAGGAGGTGACAGCACTGTTAATACTGTTACGTACGTACTTTGTTCACCTTTTACCCCTTGATAGACACCAACTTTGCCTTACTGCTTGGCATGCCTTGACTGACACTAACACTATACCAGGTATACTATTCGTACGAGTACGAGTATTCATATGCACCAATCTCAATCTTCCCCTTAACCCATTTATAACTGAAAAAATATCCCACACTAACTCCATGTGTAGTTTGTCCCGAAAATATGTGGGACCAGTTCTTAAGGGGTTAATATGTAAGCACATTTTACACATAAATGTTCAATAATAAAGGTGCTTATATATCGGGACAGGAGTGATGCAGCAGTACCCTACTGTACACGATTAACAGCGCACGTTTTGCCTTGCGCGACTTTTGCGTGTGTGTTCTGTCTTCAACATTAACCCATTCAGAACTGAAATAAAATGTCCCACACTAATTCCAAGTAGTTTGTCCCCAAATTCGTGGTACCAGTTCTTAACCCATTCAGAACTGAAAAAAAAAACTTATCGCACACTAATTTCAAGTAGTTTGTCCCCAAATACACGGGATCCGTTCTTAAGGGGTTCTTTCTACCCAACTACACCGGTACACCCAGTCCAGTGTCTTGTTCTGATTCCTATTCCTACTTTGTTGTACGAGTATGATACTCGTAGAGAGATACGAATTATGTTGTCACAGGCTGCTGTGAGACAAAGAAAAACCAGAACCAAAATAAACGCAAAAGATGAATGGGTAAAAGGTAAAACGTAAAGGTAAAGCAAGTGAAATGCCAAGTACAACGTCGTATACGTACGAGTACCGGATACGAGAACACGACGACACAACCCAAACCAAACAATTACAGCTCGTACGTAATGACATACTTCGTATTTGAGTATTTTACGATTAGTGGACAGGTTTACGTTAGGCCTGTGTTCCGAATCTGACCTAAGTGTACCAGTAATACGTATGTATGATATGCCACCAGCACGGAGCAGAGAGCAGAGAGCAGAGAGCTGGCAAGCGGCATATTGTTACACGTGTGCCCCTAGTGTGCCATCACGCCATCACCAATACTATACGTACTCGTACCGATAAGCAGGTGCCTGTGATCTGGGCGAAACGACGAAATCAAGTAACGCTGTCAGAGTCCGTACACATCAGAAGCATTCGCGATCCTTTATATCATACCTCACCAGGCACCGTACTTATGATGCCCCTTCCACGACAAGCCCCACGAACGAGCCCACGAGTCTTCGAGGTGCTGCTGCATCTAAATTTCTCGTTTGGCGACCATGGTATGCGCACTCTCGGCTTGAGCAAAGCAGTCGCGCCTGGGGGGGTGATAGGGCTAAACGTGTTTGATACGATATGCCTGGTATCGAAATACCGATATTTGTATTTCCACGTATCGAAACTTTTTTATATCGTTTTTTTTCGATGCGATACGTAGCCAACACTAAATACTTAATGCGCCTACCTCACTCAACATGCAGCAGCAAAAGCGCCGTGCTGACTTCGTCTACCATCCGAGGGGTGGACAAACCTTACCCCTTCTAGGACTACAGTCCCTTTGTGGGGACAAACCACTCAAATTCTAAGTGAGTTGTCCCCAAAACAGGACTCCAGTTCTACTTCTAGGACTACAGCAGTCCCTTTGTGGGGACAAACCACTCAAATTCTAAGTAATTTTCCCCCAAAACAGGACTCCAGTTCTATCGAAAGAGTTAATAATACTGGGGCGGGGGGATAGTAAATAGGACCAAATAGTTTTAGTAAAAATGGGACAATGTATAGGGTCTTGTGTGTATCGTAGGTCCTATTTACTACATTAGCCCACCCCGTAATAGCGAAAATTTATGGAGGTTTTAGACTCGGCGCCTGAAGCCGACCCTCCGACCCGAACCCTAACCCGAACCCGAACCCTATGCCAGTGGTCAGCATGCAGTGCTCGGTAAGACCCTACTAGGTTGATTCGGCCGGCTTGGCTGCTGTGTGCTTGGAAAGGCTCTCGTAGGTTGACTCGGGATGATGCTGTGGCTGGGAAAGACTCCAAGTTGATTGCGCCGCGTATGGTATACATACCCTTAGCCACCTTCGGAAGATTCACTATCAAGGTTCGTCCACTCCTTGGCTTTAGTAGTCACTGTAGCGTATTATGGGAGCCCCCCCTGAAAAAGAAGCCCCCCCCGCCCATCCCCCCACAGTACTCCGCACGCCAAAGATGAGAGACTCACCACCTCGCCTAACACGAGGACGCTCCCCACGCCGTCCCCCTGCGGTTGGCGGTGGCGTCGGGGTTGCAACCGACGCTGTAAAGACACGGCCACTCCGCTGCCGTCGACAGCTAGACAACTCAGGGGTGCCGGTTTTTTTTTCGGTTAATTCCCTTTTTGGGCGGTCACCAAAGCTGGCGGTCGAGTACGATGCATTTAGGTGCGGGTGGAGAAGCCTTTGTGCGCTAGCAAGGGGAGAATGGTCGTATCCACGTATCACGTAGTGTTAATATGGTAAGGCGTCCGCGAGGCAGTTACATAGTAAAACCCATTGCTGTCTCCGGAAGTGGCCACACCAGAAATTAAATTAACTCATTGAAGCTGTCGTCCATATGCAAGTCCGCCTCAGAGGCGGTTCTTAGCAGGATGCAGCTCACCCTCCATGCGACTCGCCCAATACCTCACGGCGTTTCGCGCTTGGTGCAAGCAATGTCTGCCTGGTTGGTGAAAACCCAACGCGCTCCGTCCCGGCATTGTAGGGATGCGAGGGTCTATGGTCATATGACTACGGCCGTGCACAACATGAGTACACCCCCCCCCCAAAAAAACAAAAAAGACGCCTTTTCCCCTGGAATGAGGACGGACATATAGGGGGACTTTTTCGGAAAAAAGTTGAAGAACAAAAAATAACTGTTTCCCGGAATTGTTAGGGTTCCGAGTGGGGAAATACGCCTCCCTGGTGAATGGTGAACCCCCCTCTACCCGTTTCGGCCTTTTACCGGCCTAGGAGGTATTTTATACGTAGGCTTTTTCACCAGCCGAGGGGGGGGGCTGTCCTCATGCCATGCCATGCATGGCTGTAGTCGTATATATGGCCATAAAGACCCTCGCGTCCATGCCTACTCGTACGAACAATGCCGGGAACGGGGCACGCCGGGTTTTCCATGAACAGGCAGGCGTTGATTGCTTGCACCGAAGCGAGAAACGAAACGTGAGGTGTGTTTGGGCGAGTCGCATGAAGGGTGAGCGGCATCCTTCTAGTAACCGCTTGTGAGGCGGGCTGACGGGAGGGGGGTGTACTCATGTCGTGGATGGCCGTAGTTGTATGACAATAGACCCTCGCATCCCTAGAATGTCGGGACGGAGCACGTTGGGTTTTCACCAACCAGGCAGACGTTGATTGCTTGCACCAAGCGCGAAACGAAACGTGAGGTGTGTCGGGTGAGTTGCATGAGGGGTGAGCTGCATCCTACTAAGAACCGCTTGCGAGGCGGACTTGCATGGGGGGGGGGTGATATGGGGTTAGCTTTGCTCGTCGTATTCACGCAAACATTCAAGCGACGCGATATGTCGAAAATAATCGTTTTCACGCAACATTCAAGCGACCGTACGGGAGACACAAAACAAAAAGCGACCCAAACTATCGGTTATAACCGATTTAATCGATATTCAAGCGACCCGATATACGGGGAATTTTAATCGGCATCCAAGCGACTCGATATATCGAAAATAACCGATTTAATCGACATTAAAGCGACCTGATATATCGACGATATTGGATGTAGTGGACATTCGAGCGATCCGATATGTCGAAAACATGAAAATATCCAGGGCCGTTCGCGGGTCAGGTCAAACCTCACGGGTCAGGTCGGGTCGGGTCGGGTCAGCTGACCCGACCCGACCCGCGAGAATTTTGAGATATCGGGTCATGACCCGACCCGACCCGCGAAAATTTGAGATGTCGGGTCATGACCCGACCCGACCCGCGAAAATTTTGAGATGTCGGGTCATGACCCGACCCGACCCGCGAGATTTTGGAAACCTCTTGACCCGACCCGACCCGACCCGTGAGATTTACAAACCTCTTGACCCGACCCGACCTGACCCGTGAGATTTTGAACCCCTCCTGACCCGACCCGACCCGACCCGCCAGACACCGATTGACCCGTGAGATACGGGTCTCATACGGGTCGGGTTGACTGGACCCGTGATATTTCTCGCGGGTCAAAAATAAAACTCGCGGGTCCAAACCTGTAGTCGTTGCTCGTTCGTCCGTAGGTTGGGCCCCTTGGTATAACATTGCTAGAATGTCGTGGTTGTTTGTGTTTTGTTTTAAATATTTTTATGCTCTTGTTTTTAAATTTATTTGTGGCGTGTGTATCTCAGTGAAGAGAGAGAGGTAGATCCACATCTCGCACATTGCCGTGCCTACCACACCTTCTTCTCCGGTCGATCCGATAGCTCTGACCCAAGATGGCTTCTGCTTCCGCCCCGGAAAGCAGGCAGCCTATGCCGCCTCCGGCGAGGGTCAAGCGCACTAATTGATCCATATGTTTGTGACATGCATCAATTAATTGTACAAATGATGCCTGTCTGCCTTGTTGTTACTGCTGCTGTGCTGTCAGTTTTATCTTCTTGTACCTTGGATTGATTGTGGCCTACCTGTAGTTGGTTTGGAGGATGTGTGAGCATGGTGAGATACTGCTGTGTGGTGTCATCCGACCAGGAGTTCGCCAAATTTATGCCTGGTATGTAGTACCAGGTACCTCTGGTATATAATATGATTGTTCTGCACGCTATCATATGCTCTCGGGGTATCGGCACGATGGGCATGAAGTGGTGAGGTTAAAGGTTTAGGACGCGCGGGTCCGACCCGCTGAGACGAGAGTGGCCCTCGGGAAGGAAGCGGTATTATAGAAAAACAATCGGGCCCGCGGGACTGATCCGCGGGTTCAACCCACGGGTCCGACCCGCGGGTCAACAGAAAACAACTCGCGGGTCGTTCTGGCCCGACCCGCGAGTGACCCGTTTCTCGCGGGTCATGACCTGACCCGACCCGCGAGTTTTTTTAGATGTCAGGTCATGACCCGACCCGACCCGCGAAAATTTGAGATGATGGGTCATGACCCGACCCGACCCGCGAAAATTTTGAGATGTCGGGTCATGAACCGACCCGACCCGCGAGATGTTGGAAACCTCTTGACCCGACCCGACCCGACCCGTGAGATTTGCAAACCGCTTGACCCGACCCGACCCGACCCGTGAGTGTTTGAACACTTGCTGACCCGACCCCACCCGACCCGTGACATTCTGAACACCTCCTGACCCGACCCGCGGGTCGGGTCATGACCCGCGAACAGCCCTGAAAATATCCAGGGCTTGTCATGGGCCCACGCTGATGGCCCGGGCCGGGGTTGAGTCGGGCCGGGCCGAGCCGGCCGGCCCAGCCAGGCCCATCAGTTTTTGATATGATGGGCCGCGGCCCGGCCCGGCCCATCAAATTTCGAGAGGGTGGGTCGCGGCCCGTCCCGGCCCATCAATTTTTCAGAGCATGGGCCCCGGCCCGATTCAGCTCATCACATTTTTCAATTTTTCACGGCACGGCCTGGCCCGGCCCGGCCGGGCTCATCAACTTTTCAGAATTTTCGGCCCGCCCCGGCCCGGCTGATCACATTTTTAAAAGTCTAGGCCCGCCCCGGCCCGGCTGATCACATTTTTAAAGGTCTAGGCCCGGCCCGGCCCGGCCCGGCCCGTCGCAATTTTCAGATCGGCCCGGCCCTGACAAGCGTCCAATAACAAACCATGTCAGGGCTTGTCATGAGCCGACGCCGATGGGCCGGCCCGAGGTTGGGCCGGCCCGGCCCGACCCAGCCCATCAATTTTGTGTATGATGGGCAGCGGCCCGGCCCGGCCCGTCAATTGTTCAGAGAATTGTCCGCGGCCCGGCCCGGCCCATCAAAATTTCGAGAGGATGGGCCGCGGCCCGGCCCGGCCCATCGAATATTCAGAGAATAGGCTGCGGCCCGGCCCGGCCTATGACATTCTCAGAGGATGGGTCGCGGCCCGACCCAGCCCATCACATGTTCATTTTTTCACGGCCCGACCCGGCCCGGCTCATCACATTTTCAAAAGCCTCGGCCCGGCCCGGCCCGGCTCGGCCCGTGATAATTTTCAGATCGACGCGGCTCGGCCCGGACAAAACGGCCCATGAAAAGCACTGGAAAATAGTCGAATTTATGATTTAATCAACATTTCAAGCGACCCGTTATACATCGAACATGATTCATTTACTCAAGCGACCCGATACTTACCTAAAATAATCGATTGAATCGGCTTTCGGCGAAATCGATGTACGATACACTCAATCGATGTACGTATCGCTTCGATCCACGAGCGCTATTTTCTATTTTATCTTGCGCGTTGTGTAATATGTACGGCGTATAAGCACCTGCCTGATATATGGTCTAATACGCGATACTTACTTTCAGGGTAGCGACAGCTGGTCGCAAGTTGCAAGCACGGCCCTGCGAGGAATATTCCTGGATTATTCCTAGGATTCCGGTTATAAACGAAGACAAACGACTACGAGTATTTAATACGTAGACACTCGGAACAGCAGCCTTCGGCCAGTTGCGACAAAAAAAACGTTGATATTCCGTTCTTTTACTTTTTTAAACCTCCCTGATTATATCTTCATTTCGGTTTTTTTTTTTTAAACCTTTTTGGTTGAATCTGGACGAAGGTCTAATATACGCTCGTATAGATTACAGCCCTTCGAATATTAAAAAAAAAAAAAAGTATGAGATCGAGGATTTGGTCGAAACTCATCTTTGCTATTAATAGCTGAGTGAAATACTTCAACTCATCTTTGCTATCAATAATAGCTGAGTGAAAATACTTGGATCGCGCTATACCACAACCAACTAGATTGCGAGTGTCTTCGAAGACTTTTCCTTCCTTCCTTCCTTCCTTCCTTCCTTCCTTTCTTCCTTCCTTCCTTCCTTCCCTACAGCCAAGATAGGCGGGAAAAATCTAGGATTTTTCTATGGAGCGAGTAGCCGTCGTCGGCGTGGGATGAGAGAGTGTTTTTGGTACGTACGTAGATATCGAACGAGAATCGAGCTCGACACGGCGATACACATCGATAGAAAAAAAAACAAAAATGGATCCATGTATCTACACCACGGACTATTTTTTCGCCATCAGTTAATGTGAAAACAACAACATATATATGCATATATAGATATTATACATACGATATTTATACAAATTCTATATTTAATACCACTATGTCTTAAAGTACAAGCTCCTTTTTATTTACTGTTAATATATAAAATGTCATTATATTTAGGGACATAGCGGTACATGGAAGCTTTCGTTTACGTTCGTAGTATCTATCTATCTACTACGAGTACGTAAAAATCCCGGGGATGTCGATTGTTCGAGTTTCATTTTCCGATGCTGTTTGCATATCGAAACTTTGGATACGATATCCATCAGTACAACTGCATGACCACAGAAGAACTGGAAGCTCTCTAGGATAAAGAATTGGCACAGACACTGGGTGTGCTGGATGTCGACGGGTAGAAAGGACGGTTTAATGTGAAGAACACACACGCATACAACAGCAGCAGTACAGGCAGTAGCAGCACTATAATAATCAGCTGATAATAATACTGCTTCAACTATTAATACCAGGTATCCAGAGGTAGTTTATTTATACCCCGTGGGTTGGTTCGGAAGCCCAGAGGGCTCCGAGGGCTCAAGGTCGGCTTGGGATCGGGGTTTTGCCTAAAGGGGGCAGGCTGTTTTCGGGGGGGGGGCAGTGCTCGGGTGTATCTTACCTCTGGTATACTACAGTGAGTATTCATATGATAGTGTAACCCTATATATTAGTGGCTTCTGCACAAATATTGTGTTGCAGACGTCTGCCCATATAATACGAGTATGCTATTATATCTGGTACCTGTTACCTAGTATCTCGTAGTTTCGCGACGACAGAGCTTGTATCTCTCTAGGATGAAGAATCGGCACGGACACTGACTGGGTGTGCTGGATTTCGACGGGTAGAAATAACGGTGTAATGTGAATAACATCGGCTCCGTAGAACGTGCACGTACGTGCCGGGCTATTCGAATTTGCACGTACTTTCAATACGGTTATATGTATGGCAAGAGTTGTTGTAGATATGTATGGCCTACATGGGTACCAAATGGGATCGAGGTGCCAGGTGGGCCTCCGGCGGCTCCTGCGGAGAGCTGATTATATTTCTGCACCTTGTGGGTGGGAGCAGGGTGCCAAATGGGATCAGATCCGGGTGGGATCAGGTCCGGGTGGGAGCAAGGGTAAAGATGGTGCAAAAGTACGTGCAGATCCGAACAGCCCAGCACGTACGTGCAATTATACGGCTGGTGGAATAACACACACATACGACCTATATACATATACGTATGTATGGCATATCTGATCTGTTGTGTAAGGTTGATGTTGATAAGTTCCGAAGGGACCTGATAGGAATTTTCCTGGAGTATTCCTAGGGTTTGCGTGCAACGAAGGCGACGTATTATATTTACGGGTCGTATATCATACGAACAAAAAATGGCACCCTGCTCCTTGCGCCCCCCCCCCTCGAATTGGCACTTGGCACTCTTATCCCTCCCTGACGGACTTGACCCTCCGCTCCGACCCTGGATAATAGATTGCACCCAGAGGTAAGAGCGAAGCGACCGGTGGGCAGCCACGGAAGCAACCACGAATTTTCCAAGACTGAACGGCCACAATACACCCACCAGCGGTATACCGCCACTGCTCATTCAATCAGAGCTGTGAGTCTGCATGACGGACTTAACCCCTTTGAGTCTTGAGGCGGGAGAAATCGACCTGAAAATCCCTGCCTACCTGAAAATCGCTGCCTATTTTAATATTAATAGTTGTTATTCCCAGATGAGTGAATTTAGACGGAATAATAGTTATTATAGTCGCCCCCCGGAGGTGTCGGCTGTTTCGGGCGTCCACACTTGTTGTATAGTAGTAAGTATTGTGACTATTGTTGGGTCGAATACAGGGTACCTTTTTTTTTGTTATGGGCGGGGCGGGGCCCCTTTTGCCATGCATGGGGGTGTACTTCATATCCATGCATGGCCTGCATGGGGGTGTACTTCATATCCATGCATGGCCGCACGCGTCGTATGACCATAGACCCTCGCATCTCGCTTCCCTATTATGTACAATGCCGCCGGCCCGAAGCATGTCGGGGGTTTTCACCGACGATCAGGCAGACATTTCTGTATAGCACCAAGCTTTGCGAAGCGAAACGTGACGTGTGTTGGGCGAGTCGCATGAAGGGCGAGCTGCAGCCTACCCAAGGACTTGCATATATATATACGCGCGATCGAAGTATCGCACTCAGCTTGCAAATATGAGTTTCGACGAAATCCTCGATTTCACAGCTGTTTTTTTTTGTTTTTTTTAATATATATGGACGACAGGGGGAGAGGGGGGGGGGGACTGATCGCCAGCCGAACTGCCGACTATAATAAGTCAGTTATTACTATTAAATAGTCGGCTAGCGGCACCTATAACGGAGGACCATATTAAATAGCACCTACGGTATACACTAAAGCCTATATATTTACCTATTTTCACTAACAAAATTTGATCCTATTTACTATGATCGCCCGTAAAGAGGGCACCTACCGGTCATTCGTTAGTCATGAAAAATCCCGCCGAGTCCCAGTTGTAGTTGTAATAACGCTTTTGGGGGGTCTTCGCATGAGGAACAATGCACACCGCAAACAGAGAGACCATCGGTTTTTCCACTGGATGATTTACATCCTTCAAAGCACAATTCGACGAAGAAAAGTTGACGAGGGAAGAAAGTGCTGAAATCTTCTCGCGATAGAAATGCAAGGCAAGAACCGTACGTAGTGGGGGAGGAGGGAGGAAGAGCCTACTTTGCGACCCCGGATCTGAGTTACGACAAGAAAGGAGAGAGAAAGGAAGGGCGAAGAAAATAAATGGGATGGACAAAAAAAAAAAAAAAAAAAAAAAAAACAACAACAATGCACATAGATTCCTGGATCTGCATGATCTACTGCTGTTGTTCTGTTGTAGCACATGTTTCCTGGGTTGTGGACCTGTACTGCTGCTGTACATCATCCATCTCGGGGGGGGGGCATAGTAAACAGGACCGAATGTTGTTGTTGGTAAAAATCGGTAAATCTACGTACAGGTTTTTGAGTTTACCGCCAGGTCCCTATATATTTACTGTAAATAGGACCGAGTATTATTAGTAAAAATCGGTAAATTTACAGGTTTTTGAGTTTACCGCCAGGTCCCTATATATTTACTGTAAATAGGACCGAGTATTGTTAGTAAAAATCGGTAAATTTACAGGTTTTTGAGTTTACCGCCAGGTCCCTATATATTTACTGTAAATAGGACCGAGTATTGTTAGTAAAAATCGGTAATTTTACAGGTTTTTGAGGTTACCGTAGTTCCCTATATATTTACTGTAAATATGACCATATTTACTGTAAATATGACCGAGTATTGTTGGTAAAAATCGGTAATTATACCAGGTTTTTGAGGTTACCGTAGGTCCCTATATGGTCGCCCCGGTGGGCTAGCAGGTAACCACGAAGCCTGTTAGCGTCGAGATCGCGAGTTCGAGCCCCGCCGAGTGCATGCTCGTAGGGACTTTTTCTTGCAATATCTTGAATAGTGGAAAGCGCGAGAGCGTGAGTTAGCAAAATTCGATGAAAATCGACGAGCGTTGGGAAGGCTGAACCCTCTGCGCGATAAAAATGAAGGCAAGAACCGTAGTGCGGGAGGAGGGAGAGGAGCCTACTTTGTGACCCCGGATCTGAGTTACGACTAGGGAGGGAGGAAGAGACGGAAGTGCGAAGATAATAAATGGGGTGGAAAAAAAAAAAAAAAAAAACTGTAAATATGACCGAGTATTGTTGGTAAAAATCGGTAATTATACCAGGTTTTTGAGTTTACCGTGGGTCCTATATATTTACTGTAATTAGGACCAAAAATTATTATTATAGTAAAAATAGATAAATACGTACCAGGTAAGTTTTTTTGTGTGTGCCGTCGGTCCTATTATTTACGATAGTAAATAGGACCAAACATTGTTCGGAAAAATCGGTATATATATATATGTATACATATACAGGTTTTTGAGTGTGCCGTAGGTAGGTCCTATTCACTCTAAATAGGACCAGAAATTGTTGGGGGGAAAAAAAAAATGTAGGTTCTTGTGTGCAACGTAGATCCTATTTACTGTGAATAGGACCGAGGATTGTAAGTAAAAACGCGGTATACGAAGTACATAACTACAGGTTTTCGAGCGTACCGTAGGAGTAAATAGGACCGAATATTATTGTTGGTAAAAATCGGTAAAATTATAGGTGTTTGTGTACCGTATAATAGGTCCCCTGTGTACTGTAACTAGGACAAACAAATGTTAATAGTAAAAGTCGGTAAATAGTATATAGATAGGTTTTCGTGTGTACGATAGCTCCTGTTTACGTATGGTCCCCCGCCGTCATAGTCAAGTCAGGAATATTTTCGCCAACACGTGCCACAGCAGCCGTAGTGGACCATCTATATTGCCGGCATGCGCCTGCCAGCAAAACCGGCGCTATACATTTTTTTTTTTTTTTTTTGGTCCATCCCATTTATTATCTTCGCCCTTCCTTTCTCTCTCCTCCCTATTTATAGTCGTAACTCAGATCCGGGGTCACAAAGTAGGCTCTTCTCCCTCCTCCCCCAATACGTACGGTCCTTGCCTTGCACTTTTATCGCGAGAAGGTTAAGATTTCAGCACTTTCTTCCCTCGTCGACTTGCGTCGGATTCCATGAGCGCCCACCGGCACGACTACTCCGCACACTACCAGGCTGGTCGAGCGATTTGACGGGCACTATATAAGGCAGACGGCACTACTATACGAGGGACCGATTTTGTTTTTACTCGATTTTTTGGCTATATACGTAGTCGGCAATAATTCGAACTGCGCCGGCGGAGACACGTTTTTGTTTTGTTTGTTTTTGTTTTACCTGTGTACCTCTCGACGAGTACGTACGTGGGAGTCGGCAATAATTCGAACTGCGCCGGCGGAGAAACGTTTTTGTTTTGTTTTTGTTTTACCTGCGTACCTCTCGAATAGTACGTACATGGGCTCATTCCGAGAAACGGACGACCGACTCCGTGGCTTTTTGACGGGCGTAAAAGAACGTTTAATGATTTGGCTGAAAATCCCAAATTGAATCGAACAAGAAAATAACCCCCTGTATCGTGCATACTCGTACATAGCATGCGTGCGTCACCATATATATATATATATATATTTTTACCGTGCACTTACTTACTAACTGCTGTTGTAGATCGAAAATGACGCGAGTAAAATCGTCTCCATAAAGCGTACGTGCACTTACTGTAATACTAAAGTGATGTTATTAGGGGGGACCATATACAGTAAATAGGACCAAATATTATTTTGACAATAAAAATAGGTACGAAATATATACCTTGCAGGTTTTTGTGTATTCAATTGTGATATGACTGGGTGAGACACAGAGTATCCCCTTGCAGGTTTGTCTATTAAGCATCCTTGGAGTTACCACTGTCCGTAGAATCAAGCCCTGTGTCCTGCCGACGACGCCACGTGTGATATGACTGGGTGAGACACAGAGTATCCCTATGCAGGTTTGTCTATTAAACATCCTTGGTGTCACTCACTTTCCGTAGAATCAAGCGTAGAAGAGAAGCAGCTTTTATTAATCCCCGAGCCAGATGACATCTGTCTCGGACGGGCTTCAAGTATAGCCCTAAGATCTTATAAATACCCCGAATACGAATGTCATCCAAGTTATACGAAAACGGACCAGTTACCTATACAGAAGTAATTACCGGCCTTCCTAGCCCATACCATCACATTATCCCGTAGTTACGGGGTAATTACCGGCCTTCCTAGCCCATACCATTACAGATTCCCGTAGGTCTTATTTACTATGGCCCCCCGTGTCAAACTTGCTTGGCACTCTCTTCCCTTGTCTCTTCTCTCTCCCTCGCCACCTCTTAACAGGGATACACAGGGTTTCCTACAGCACAAGTTGGCGAACGCTACCCGGGTGTACCCATCTATCTATAGATATATTAATATATAGGCCTCGAATTGGCGATGGTTTCGACGCTCAGCCCCGCGGACCAGGCTCTGCTGGAGAAGGAGGCCCTCGCCAGGGAGGAGGAGATCAAGAGGAAGCTTTCCCGTCCTAATGTGAGCAAAAACCGCGAGAATACATCTCGTTCTCCGTTTTCCTGCACGTCGATACTTTTCCCTCTTTCGCTAAACTTACTAATTATACCCCCCCCATCCTGTTAGAAGAAGGAGGAATACCAGTAGCCGGGAGGAGGAGGAAGTAGATGCACAGTGCCCATGTGGCAAAGCCATAGAGAGTAGAATGGACATAGTGGGAGAATGTGAAAGGTACAAGGAGGAAAGGGATGTGTTAGGGGAGCAGATGAGAAAAATAGACGAGTGTGACATGGAGCCGTTTGGTACACTAAATAGTAGCGAGAAAACGATCGCTATCTTAGGAGATAGATGGTGGCCACAAGCGGCGAAACAGGAAGGGGATAAGATTAGCAAACAAATTTCTTTGTAATATATGGAAACAACGTAATGAGCGCCCCAAGTGTTGGAGGTGTCTCTATTAGGAGTAGGAACGGTGCCCCGTCTCGAAAGGGATGCGTGGTCAATGGTAAAATGACTAAGGCAAGCAACAAATGAGTACGCCCCCCCCCCCATCCTGTAATCCCAAGCAGTTAGTCCCAAAATGCGGGTCGTGTTCGTAGTCATAAAAAAGAGTAACTACGTACGAGTATTGTACTACTTGTATTAAAGATAGTATAGCTGTCTCTAGGAACTCGCGCAGCAGGATATTAGTAACTGTCGTCAGCTTGTGTGCATTGATGGGGAAAACATCAGGAAAAAACGTCAACGACGTGCCCCGAGAACCCCCTCTGCCCTCCCTTCAGGCGGTACACGCGCATGATGGCGTAGACTAGAATCACGGGTTCGAAACCGTGTTGACCACTTTTTTTTCGCCGTTAGAGTTGCAGTGCGTTTACTATAGTAGTAAATAAAAACTTAATATTCACATCACTTGTACGTGTAGGGTAGGGTAACAGGTAGTGCAGATGCTTTTGTACGTCAGGGTAACAGGTAGTGCAGGTTATTCTCATCACAAGGGTTATGGTTTCGAGACCCATGTACAACGAAGAATTTTTTTTTTTTTATATGAGAGTGCAACGAATTAGGCAGATAAAATTATGAGAATATGTTGGATAACCACGTAGTAGACGAATAAAATTATGATAATTTGGTAAAAAGTGCCGACGGAAAAGTGCAGACATATTCAACTGTTTAATCAAGTAAAAAAACGGTCGACGCTTTCTCGCAAGGGGTCCCTATCACGAGAGAATCGTAATAATACATATATGGGGGGGTACACTTATTATATTTAGCGACAGAGGGAAACTAATAGGCGAGTAATTTGTGTTTTTTGTGTATGCCTACGTACAGGTACGAGCATGCACTGCTTCTGTATAATCAGGTACCTTTGGTAGTACACGAGTATACATTGAGAAAATAGTTGTTGGGTTGATATTTGCTGTTCGGCCAGGGCATCACCAGAATGTAATTGCTCGAGTTTTCGTCTGAATTTGTATTTGTTTTGCTTTTCGACACGATATCATACTATAAGCTATAAGGCTTTGTGACCGATCACGATGTTTCAAAGTTTAGTGACGATGACAATGGAAACACGATGTTTCGAAGTTTAGAATGGGGAAAAAAAAAAAAACGTTCAAAAAACGGCTGAAGATGTGTTCTGGTACCGCCGCTGTGGGAAACAAAGGGGGAAACAAAAAATGTTTTTTTTTGTTTTCAACTTTTTTTTTTTCACGCGACTGCACACGGCACAAATTGTTTTTTTTCCTCGTTGTAAATTGTCACCATGCTAAAAAAGAAACCAGTCAGTCTGTGCGACGATGGACTTTCGATCTCGACATAATAGACTCAACCCACGGCCAACCCGCTTGGTGTCGGGTAAGGCCAACGAATGCAGGTGACGGCGGTCTCGATAATATCAGGTGGGTCCGCGGTGTTGGCGGCAAGAGCTTGCCGATGGCGTCCTACGCCCTTCTCCCGAACCTAAAACAAAAAAAGCTACCATCCTTCCTCCTCCTCCCTTCTCCCCCTGGCGGCCATACATTATTTTTGTTTTGTTTTTCCCATATTATATTTTTCCATCAGAGAGGCGGAGATTTTTTTTATCGTCTGTTTCTACACACCGAGGACAGGGCGTTGAGCCTCGCAGAAACGTTTTTCCGCAAGGAGGTTTCCTCGGTGTCCGTGCTGGACAGCCACGACGATAACGATGCTATCTTCGTGAACAGGTACTGGTACATGCTGTGCCGCATCTCCCATGACTTGGTGTCGGGCCGCGCCCGCAGGCGACCGAGGGCAGGGCGTAGAGCCTCGTGGAAACGTTTTTCCGCAAGGAGGTTTCCTCGGTGTCCGAGCTGGACCTGGACAAGCTACGACGATTAAAACATGACATTTTCGCGAACCGGTACATATTATGCCGCATCTCGCATCACTTTTAGTCGTACCGCGCCCGTACGTGACCGAGAACAGGGCGCGGAGCCTTGTGGAAACGTTTTTCCGCAAATAGGTTTCCTCGGTATCCGAGCTAGTGTTGGTAATCAACTTAAAAAAGGGGTTGACTTGACTGTTGACTATTGGGGATTTTAGTTGATTGATTAATCATGATTAGTTGACTTTTAGGCAAGTTCGTGATTAAGTCAACTTTCTCAAAAAGTTTCCTATTTGTTGATTATTGTTGATTTTTTGTAGAGAAATATAAGGCGTTTTCATGCCGGGAGTGGTTTAGACCGCCGTTTAGAGCTCACGATGACATAGGGACAAGCTACGACGATATTCATGATATTTTCGCGAACCGGTACATATTATGCCGCATCTCCCATGACTTGTCTCACCGCTTACCGCACGCCCAGGTGACCGAGGACAGGGCAAGGAGCCTCGTGGAAACGTTTTTCCGCAAGCAAGTGTCCTCGGTGTCCAAGCTGGACAGCTACGACGATAACAATTTTCGCGTCGTGGTGGCGGGTGGCGAAGAGACCTTCACGCTTAAGGTCAGAAAAAAAAAGATTGAAAAAATACTTGAATTGAGAGGAGTATCAACTACTACGTATATATCGTAGGTTTAACTCACAAAGCACCACATTGTGTTAAAAATGGTCAGATTGTATTTGTTTTGGAAAAATACTTAAACTTAGTATCAACTACTAGTAATATATGGTATATCGTAGATTTAACTCACAGAACACCGTATTGTGTTGAAATGAAATATACCTGGTATGGAACGAGCACGCCCAATGAGCGCGTGTCTAGCGAGCACATCACGCAGCTGCTTCCAAAGAATCGGTCGTACTCACAGCTCTGACTTTTTTTTCATATTTAAAAAAAAAAAAAAAATCGACCAATGTTGGGTATCGCAGGGAAGCATGGGAAAAAAACAACAAACAAACAAACAGACGTTCGAGAGCCCCAACTGGGGGGAGGGGTATACTAAAACCAAGTAAACTGATTTTCGAAAAAAAAAAACTCATTTTTTATCGATTCGTTCAGAAATCCTAACGCTCCGATTTGGTTTTTCATGCTTTCTTCAACAGTATATTGTTTTTATAGGAGGGGGGAGGGGGGGGGGGGGG
>MEHQ01001335.1:806855-912984 GCA_008828725.1 Saccharina japonica
ACCCCCCCCCCGCCCCCCTGTGTGTGTGTACCGCCTCCTATGAACAGATCCACAACGCCGCGGACTCTCAAAACGAGGCGCTGATCACGGCCATGAACCACGTGGTCATGTTCGTTTCGGACCTGGGCTTTCGAGTCCCCGTCCCCGTCAGGGCCATCGGAGGCGATCTGATCGCAGTGGAAACCCTTCCTGTTAGCGGAGGCGTTTCTGAGGGGGGCGACAACGGAGGAGGAGAAGGAGAAGGAGAGTGAGTGATCCACAGCAGGCGTTTTTGTTTCCGGGGGGGGGGGGGGGGGGGGGGGGGGGGTGGGGGGGGGGCGGGAGGGGTGTATTCGATATTCATGCATGGCCGTAGTCGTTTGACCATAGACCCTCGCATCCCTACAATGCCGGGACGGAGCATGTCGGGGTTTTCACCGACCAGGCAGACATTTGCTAGCACCAAGCGCAAAGCGCCGTGAGGTGTTCGGCGAGTCGCATGACCCATGACCATAGGGGGGGGGGGGGAGAGGCGGTGGCAGTAGATGGGGGGGGGAGGGTACTCATATCGTGCACGGCCGTAGTCGTATGACCATTGACCCTCGCATCCCTACAATGCCGGGGCGGAGCACGTTGGGCTTTCACCAACCAGGCAGACATTGCGTGCACCAAGCGCGAAGCGCGGTGAGGTATTGGGCGAGTCGCATGGAGGGTGAGCTGCATCCTGCTGAGAACCGCCTCTGAGGCGGACTTGCATATGGACGACAGCCTCCAATGAATTGATTTAATTTCTGGTGTGGCCACTTCCAGAGACAGCAATGGGTACCACAACGTATCTGCCTCGTGGATGCCTTGCCATATACACACTACGTGATACGATCGTTCCCCTTGTGCGGAGATGAGGTTATCAACCCCGCACAAATGATCTAACAAGACCGCCAGCATGGTTGACCGCCAAAACAAAAAAAAAACGGTACCCTGGTTGTCGAGCTCACGCAGTGAGAGGCGTGTTTTACAGCGTCGTTGCCAACCGACGCCAACCCAACCTATAAATAAATAAAATATTTATTGGGGGGGGGGAGGGGCAGGGAAGGAGGTGCCTCACTTTGGCTTTGGTTTTGGTTTTGATGGAGGATAGCAGGGGGCTCAGTCGGTGTTGATGGTGGTGGGCAGTGGAGGAGAAGGGCGGGGATCGAGGCGATATCGGTAACTAGCTAGATGTGGGTGTTCCATGTCCCACGACCCGGACCTTTCCCTCGCTGTCGGTGCGCCTGATAACCTAGGTGTCGGTGTTGATGATGACATCAAAAACGATAATGATACATAAACATGCACTCAACGATAGGGATACGAGAGTGCCCATACCGATAGCGAAAATATTACAATATTACACATTACACGGTAACATGTTGCGATTTACATTGACAACGATGTCGATGGCAACGATAACGATGAAGAGAACGATATCGATAACAATAACGACAATGATATCGAACGATAATATCGATAACGCTATCGCCAAATATATCGATATCGACAACGATCACGATATCGATAAAAAAATGGAGTGCAATGTCAATATCGATGACGATATTGACATCGATATCGATAATGATGACAACATCGATAACGTTTAACAATCATCAAAATCTGTCCCACCCTCCGCCCCTTTCTCTTACCAGCCCCCTCCTTCAGGCTGTCGGCGCACCTGCTATCGTGGGTGTCGGCTTCGACAATTATACCAGTAGCGATCACGATAGCATACTACCTATAAATGTCGATAGCGATAATGATATGATATCAACCAAAAGTACGATATATTTTAATACCGATATCTATAACGGTAACAATAACTACCAAAACGCACACCCTCAGCGCCCAAACGTTGGAGGTGTCTCTATTAGGAGTAGGAACGGTGCTCCGTCTCGAAAGGGATGCGTGGTCAATGGCCAAATGACTAAGCCAAGCAACAAATGAGTACGCTCCCCCCGCTCTCCCCCCCCCCCCCCCCCCCCCCCCCCCCCCCCCCCCCTTCCCTTTCCCAAGCTATCGATGCGCCTGCTCACATGGGTGTCGCGCCCGATGATGATCGGCGGCAACGACACCGATAATCATAACCATCCCGATATATGTATCGATATTTACATCGATAACGATATTGTACAACTATCAACCCCCCCCCACCCGACTGCGGCCATGCATGACAAGAGTACACCCAACCCCTCTCCCCCCCCCCGCCGCCCGCCGTCCTCCCTTCTCTTCCCCAGGCTGTCGATGCGCCTGCTGACATGGGTGTCGGGCCCGATGATGATCGACGGCAAGGTGTCTGCCGAGGTTATGGAGAAGGCGGGGGCTTATCTCGGCCGCCTCCAAGTGGCCCTAGGGTCGTTCTACGACAAGGCTTTGCTCCGGGGACATACTTGGTGGGTTGTAACCCCTTTTTTGCGCTGCACTGCCTGTATATACGTGAAAATATGCCTGTCTTTGAATAAAAAAACCCCCGGAAGTTTACGTAGTCCTAAAGACACACCTGGCAGTTGTGAAGATCAAAATCCCCATACTAAATATGGGCCATATCGTGATCTACAGATAGATCATCTACAGATCGTCTATAGATCATCTACTACAGCCGTTATGCTATGTTGTGCAAAGATCTGCGCAGTACATATCCATCCCAGGAAGTCTGTTTTTGCTTACATCGTGCTGATTGTACGGCCCAGGCCCGCCGCCGGCAACATGAGCTAGATCATTCAGATCATACAGATCATACAGATCATACAGATCATCTTCCCTGAACGAACTAAAATCTAGATCATCTGTCGGGGGCGTGGAGAGATTGGCCATGCCTTGGTAATTTCAGCAACTTTCGTTGATTTGTGACACCGTGAAAAAACAAAAAAAAATGTGGCTTGCTTGTCTCTGGGATTTGTTTTGTTCAAAACTCGCACGGGTCGGGGTCGGGTCGCGCCCTTTTTGTTTTACCCGACCTGACCCGACCCGGCCCGGCCCAGCGACCTGGGACGCGAGGTTTTGAACCGACCCGTGGGAACATCCCTGGAAAATGGGAGTGTCAACGTGGAAAATTATATACGCACGGCGAGCAGCTACGACCAGGTGATGTACTTTTACATACATGGTGTCGGAGTATACCTTAATTTAATTTTGACGCAAGAGGGACACGGAACAATTCACACTATTTCGAGACACGATAAGCAATGCCTGGAAACCAGGTAGTAGTTGATACTCAGTTCTGCATTTTTATTATAAATCGTTCGCGCGTGTTGTAATAAAATATGCTGAGGGAAAATAAGTATGATGAATGAAATGTACACATGGGTGGGTTGTTCGTGGTATGAGGGGGGTATAATTAATCAATTTAGCGAAAGAGGGAAAAATATATGGAATGCGACAAAAATCGCACTGTAAATAGGGAAACAAAAATCGTAGAAATACTGTACCGCCTTCCGCGCTCTCCCGCCTTTGTTGGATGCGACAGGGACGTGAAGAACACGGGTGCTTTGTCGGGCTACACCGAGCACCTCACGGACCCCGGGCGGAGGGGGATGGTCGAGAGCGTGATCGAAGCTTTCCGGTCGACGGTCCTGGCGACCAGCGCACACTTCCGCCACGGCATCATCCACGTAAGAGAGAGAGAGAGCTGTTGATAGCGAGCCATACTTTTATTTCAGTAAAAAATAATTAATGAGAAAGTTCATTGTTAGGAATCGGGAACCGATATAAAAATAAACTTTAGTTTGTTGTTGTAGAGAGAATTCGGCGTTATGGCTCATATTCTTTGGCTGAGTACGAAGTACGTACATAGCTCACTAGACAGCAGCAGCAGCAGCAGCAGCAGCAGCAGCAGCAGCAGCAGCTGGAATTGTTTGGTTGATCGTGTTTGTGGAAGTACCAAGTGGATACCGCACGGAACGGTGCTGGCAGACTGGTAGAACACGCGAACAGACAGGGCTGTTGTTTGCAACTGGACCAGATAATTCGTGATTTCTCGTGCTGTGAACGTGCGCTACGATAGAGAGGTACACGAAGCATGCTACAGGGTAAAGGTGCACCGTGTTTTTTCTAGCGGCGGTCACTCGAGGAGCTCTCTCTGTGACTCACCCAAAAACTGATTTTAGAGGGAAACAAAAGTGCTACTCGTACGAGTAGCCGATGATTGATGAAACCCATGGTGGCCGAAGCTTAAAACGATAAATAGTTAGGGCTGGGCACTGGCACGGTATATACTGGCAGTAGTAATCTACTGATTAACCCGGCCAGTATATTCGCCAGTAGGTTTTTAATTACTTCCCTCCGAGAAACACGCCATGATGTATAGTACGAAAACCCACCGAATGCGTTTCGGAAGGAGCGAGGGGAGACGAGAGACAGTACATATACTGCTGAAGTCCAGTACAGTATGCTGATTGGTTTTGGCGGCAGTGTTATCGCTACCGAATGAGCCAGCCAGTGCCCAGCCCTATAACTAGTTCGATGCAGGAGTGAAATTCGGACGATTTTGGGTTAAGGAGGCCCGTCATTCCGAAAACGTTTCAGCCAAAAAAAGGTATACCTTATACCTCTATCGTAGCACGAGTCACACGAGTCAGGCTTTTATTTTGTTTTGGAGAAAAAAATGAAGACGTACCAGTAAAAAAAAAATGATACCTGGTACACAGCTGCTGTGACACGTGCTGCATACGATAGAGGTATGTACGTAGCGCTTTTTTGCTGAAACCTTTTTTCTGGATGATACGAAGAGCTATTGATAGCGAGCCTTGCTGTTTATTGTTTTTGAAGAAAACGATTAAAACATAAAAACAACAACAACAATAGCAGCAGCACCACCAACATCAACAACAGCAACAACAACAACAACAACAACAACAACAACAGCATCAACAACAACAACAACAACAACAACAACAACAACAACAACAAGTTTCCCCCGCCCCCCGCCCCCCCCACCATCACTCTATCAACCACGGCCACCACCACCACCACCACAACCACCACCACCACCATTACCACCATCACCACCAACATCACCGCAACCAACACGACCACCAACACCACCATCACCTGCAGGGAGACTTCAACGACGGCAACATCATCCTTACCCCGGACCGCGAAGACGTGGCAGGCGTTATCGATTTCGGGGACACGGCGTACACGTGGATCGTGAACGATGTGGCCATCGCCATGGCCTACGCCATGCTCTCTCCTCTGGCAAAGTGAGAATGCGCGTGGTTCGCCTTGCTGTGCTGTGCTTAGCTTTGCGTTGCTGTGCTTTTTTTGCTGTGATTTTTTGCTGTGATTTGCTGTGCTTTGCTGTGCTGTGCTGTGCTTTGCTGTGCTTTGTTGCGCTTTGCTGTGCTTTGTTTTTTTTTCCAAAAAAAAAACAGGAAAAACAGGATTTATTTGGAAAGTTTGGAATTTTAACAGAATGGGCAAAATATTTGGAAGGATTCGCATTCCAGTATTTGGAGATTATTTTCGGAAAATATGGAAATCCTAAAAATTGCGCGAAACAAATGTTGTAAATTTTGGAAAAAAGTTGCTCGATAAGAACGACCCTAAGTATACAACCAACGATGTTGCAGCACAAGAATGAAAGTCCGATACATTTTGGGGTTATAACACATTCAGAGCTGGGAAATTTATCCCACACTAATTCCAAGTAGTTTGTCCCCAAATACGTGGGACCAGTTCTGAATGGGTTAAGGAGCCCAATCATTCAGAAAACATTTCCGCCAAAAAAAGGTATACCATATACCTCTATCGTACATAGCACGCGTCGTTATTTTGATATATCGCTACATATACGGCATGGATGCGTGCATGGGAGCCTTGCACAACCAAAGATGCTACGTCGTACTGGTGTAAAATGGGAGACAGGTATTTTTGGCGCTTCAAGGTCTCTTTTGGTCCTTCATATAGATTGTGTCCCCCTCATACGGGATGTACGTCCTGCATGAGGACACATAAAACCCGTGAGTACGCGCGATCGAAGTATTACACTCAGCTAGCAAAGATGAGTTTCGACGAAATCCTCGAGCTCACAGCTGTTGTTTTTTTTTAATTTGTTTAATATACTGCGGTTACTTTGCTACAGCTAGTGGGTAACCCCGCCTTGACAGAGGCGTTGTACTGGCAGAAAGCACCTCTTTTATCTAATTTAATGTTCTCTCTTATCCAAAAGTGGGAAGTGTATACCTGGTATATAGCTTAGACGCATTCTACACACGGTAGAGGTTCGCCATGTTTTTTTTCTGAGCGTGGTCACCTGAGGAGCTCTACACCCCCGCCCAAAAACTGATTTTGGAGGAAAATAAATGTATACACCCACCCAAAAACTGATTTTGGAGGAAAATAAATATATACACCCACCCAAAAACTGATTTTGGAGGAAATTAAATGTATACAACCACCCGAAAACTGATTTTTGAAGAAAATAAATATATACACCCACCACCCAAAAACTGATTTTGGAGGAAAATATATACACCCACCCAAAAACTGATTTTGGAGGAAAATAAATAGATACACCCACCCAAAAACTGATTCTGGAGGAAAATAAATACATACACCCACCCGAAAACTGAGTTTGGAGGAAAATGAATATATACACCCACCCCAAAAACTGATTTTGGAGGAAATTAAAAGTGCTATAATACGAGTACGTACTCGATGAGCAAAAAACCCATGGCCGAAGTGTAAAATGAAAAGTATTTATGAACGAAAGACCGACGAATATGGGTTAACCCCTTAAGAACTGGTCCCCCGTTTTTGGGGACAAACTACTTGGAATTAGTGTGGGGTACGTTTTTCAGTTCTGACTGGGTTAAGGAGACCCCCCCCCCCCCCCCCGTCTTTCAGAAAAAAAAATCCGCCAAAACGTGGTACGACCTCTATCGCAGCACGCGTCCTTTGGTGTAGGTGAGTTCAGCCGATTTGGCCCTCCAAAGGACGGGGGGGGGGGCATAGTAAATAAGACCTACACGGTACAAACAAAAACCTATATATCTACCTTTCTTTACTCGCAATATTTGGTCCTATTTCCTATGCCCCCCCGCAATAGCACCTATATTTGTGTCCAGTCTAATTCTAAGTGATTTGTCCCCATAACGGGACTCCAGTCCTATAAGGGTTAATCAGTTTTTTTCTGGGGGTGGTGTAATTGAGGAAGGAGCCTCCAAAAAAAAATAACGTTGCACCTCTCTCTCTATTACCTTTAGCATGGCCTCGTACCCGCCTTTTTTTTTTTTGACACCAAAAATTGGAGAGGAATACGAAGTGGAAAAAAGGAACCTTCCCCGAGAATAATCCGTGGTTTGTTCGTAAGAGGGAGGGGATAAGGCGTGTTTGTCCCTTATTCTGTGCGCTTGTTTGACAATCGAGAATATTGTTAAGAGACTGGGAACCGTTTCGAGAATAATCTGTGGTTTTTGTTGTTCTAGAGATAATTAGGCGTTTGGTTCATATTCTTTGGCCAAAAGAACAAGCAACCACGAGGCACTGTCTGGTTGATCGTGTGAGTTGGCACATGGAGTGGGTATCATACAGCGCGGAACAGTGCTCGCTGGCAGGCTGGCAGAACACGCGAACAGACAGGGCTGCTGCTTTTTGTAGCTGGCCAGCGGTTGCTTTGACCAGGTATTTCGTGATTTTTTTTATGGTTCAGCCATTGTTTGGTTCATCGCGTGGGTGGAACTTTACCAAGCGGACACGTACAGCATGGGATGGCACCGGTAGACTGGTAGAAAACGCGAACAGACGATGCTGCCACAACTGCCCAAGACCTTTCTGGGCCAAACGTATCGTGCTTTCATATTCGTGATTTGTGACACCATAATCGGTTCTGATTTCCATTTCCCCCCCCGTGACACTGCTGTGCAGGGAGACCGGGGACCCCATCGGGGCGGCGGCGTTGCTTCTGAGGGGTTTCTCTTCGGTGAAGGCGTTGCTGCCTGCCGAAAGCAAACACCTCAGGGTGCTCGTCGCCTCCCGCCTGGCCGCTACGTGCACGCTCGGGGCTTACTCGCAGCAGTTTGTGAGTTATGTTTTTGTTGTTGTTGTTGTCTGTCTGTTTGCTTGTTTGTGTTTTGTTTGTTTGTTCGTTTGAGAGAGAGAGAGAGAGAGAGAGAGAGAGAGAGAGAGAGAGAGAGAGAGAGAGAGAGAGAAGAGAGCACGGGATTTTACTTTCGTCGTTGTTCTTGTTTTGTGTTTTTTCTCTCGTGTTTTTCTTCGTTTCGTTTTCGATTCAACTCCCGTTCAACTCCAGAGACAACCTCATACTATACTGCCTTGCGCACTATGGGCATCAACACCAATAGCAGCAGCAGCCCCCCCCACATGGGATGAGGGATGGGATGAGATAGGATGGGATGGGATTATATGAGATGGGATGGGATGGGATGGGATAGGATGGGATGGGATGGGACACGGGATGGGATGGGATGGGATGGGATGGGATGGGATGGGAAGGAATGGGACATGGTATGAGATGGGATGGGATTAGATGAGATGAGATGAGATGGGATGGGATGGGATGGGGTGGGACGGGATGGGATGGGATGGAATGGGATGGGACGGGATGGAATGGGATGGGGTGGGATGGGATGGGATGGGACAGGATGAGATGAGATTAGATGGGATGGAATGGGATGGGGTGGGATAGTAAAATGGGATGGGACATGTTATGGGATGGGATGGGATGGGATGGGATCGGATGGGATGGGATAGGATGAGATGGGATGGGATAGGAAGGGATGAACGGGCCACAGAGCCCAGCCCGGGCCTCTGCCAGGAAAAAAAACAGAAAAGGTCCGGCCACGGGACGGACGCAGCGAAGGACACCTTCAAATGGCACGCACGTGCCACAAACAATAGGGGGCGCACCTATTCTGTTTTTTGGTACGGGGCTCTTGCACGAGTAGCTTCCATATACGGCCTTATACACCTTACAGGGCGCTTCGCGCTTGCGCAGGCAATGGGCCCCCCCCCCCCCCTGGCCCCCTTTTTGGTTTGGTA
Organism: Saccharina japonica; assembly: GCA_008828725.1. Lineage (NCBI taxonomy): Eukaryota > Phaeophyceae > Laminariales > Laminariaceae > Saccharina > Saccharina japonica. Next base: position 815,865 of record MEHQ01001335.1, read on the forward strand.
AAACCGCAGACCTGCTCCGTCCGGCATTATAGGGATGCGAGGGTCATGGCATGGACTGCGGTCATTCACGGCAATGAGTAATATATGCCCCCCCACCCCCGCCCCGCCCATTTTTAAGGGGCAAAATATCCCCTAGGGTTGCCTTCACCTGGTCTTTCAACGATCTCCAACTCTCTCGCCCTCTTGCCGCTTTCCCCGATGACTCCGTCGCGCTTGTTTTTTGGCTTGCCACGGGGCGTTCTTACAATCGGGGTACCCACTGCTGTACCAGGAATATATCGTGCCCCTGGAATATTTACTGAATGTATACTCGAAGTATATATATGTAGATCATGATGTGGAGATCTATGACGAATTGTCCGTCGGGTGTGTGTAACCGTCTCTCTTCTCGTACTGCTGCTATTTTCGGGGTTAGAGTTACACTATGTATACTCGTCGTACCTGGTACGACGACTTACTCGTCGTATACAGGGCCACCCCGTGTACTGATGCTCATGTTTACGTCTGATGGTCCACCTGGCTGGACGGAAATAAATGCAGGGGCCATTCTCCCGTAGGATACATCACGATCTGCTGGCCATCCAGGGCCATCTACTATCTTTATAGATCATCTGCAACAGCAACAGCAGTACGCTCGTAGTAGTAGATCCTAACCTGTGCCGTTCTGAGGTGCTGTGAATAATAATAGTCGATCTGTATAGTATACAGATCCAACCCAGGGCAACATGTCCTACATTATTCATACTCGTACGTAGACTACGCAGCTTTTATCATATGGCTCCTACCCGTCAACGTGAGCTGGGCCGTACATATAACAAGAGACACATCTGCCCTGAAAGCTGCTGCTGCTGCTGCTGCTGCTGCTGCTGCTGCTGCTGCTGCTGCTGCTGCTGCAGCTCCTTGATCGTGTACGTAGTTGTACCTGGATGCATGGAACGGTTCTTCATGTCTTCATGTTTCGTCATTTTTTGGCTGATTTTTTGCGGCGCAAAAATTCAAAATTGTTTGCCTATCGGAAATGGTCGTACCACGTACTGTATAACAACTGGCAAGCAGAACGCTTGCCGCACACGATAGGTAGCGAGAAGCCGCGAACATCGGCAGGTGCTTTGCAGGGGGCGGCTTTGCGAGCAGCATGGTAGCTGAGTCAACCGTGTTCTGCAAGCTCTCCTCGTAGTAGTGCCCCAGTGCCAGATGGACGGTCATCATGCAGGAACACTCGATTTTTCTCGTATCTCACAGTCCCGTGTTCCTGCGTATACATGGTTCCATGTTTTCTCATAAAAAATTGTCCCTCTATTTTCAAGACAAAATCTTCACCGCAGACAAAAACACAGCAGCAGCAGCAGCAGTAGCGTGGTGCTCGTACATAGCGGTGAGAGGTAAGCCGCTGCGCTTGGCAGCGCTCGGCATGCCAGCGCCCAGACGACTGGGAGCACCCCTCCCGCTCCTCGTTGCGGTTGTTGTTGGGATGTGCGCCATCAAGGTCGCCGCCGCCGCAGCAGCAGCAGCAGCAACATCAGACGCTGTTGTTGGTTTTCATCCCAGCGGGATTCATCGTCGAGTCTCGTCGAACCTCATGAACCGAGCGCGGCTGCCGCTGTCACCAGCACAGCAGCCACAGCCACCACAGCCACAGGGCCATAGCACCCGCCTCCTACAAAGACGACAGCAATCTAGTACCACCATCACCACGACAGCTACACCAGCAGTACAGCAGCAGCAGCAGCAGCTGCGTGATACTCACACGGGCACCGAATTTCTGGGCAACAACAACAATAATCGTCTGCTGTTTGTGTCTTCGGCTGCTACTGCTCTCGGCCGGCCTGCTCGTTCTCGGCACGTGCCGTGCTCGCAGGCTCTGTGGGAGAAGGCCATGATGCTGGTCCCGGCTCGCGTCATCACCAAGGTGAGCCACTGCGTGGATCGGTGGGGATGTGTCGTGCTGTGGTATCTCTAGTATATACCTGGTATACATTTCTGGTCTGGTGCGGTGTTTTGGTCGATGTTTGGTTGAACTACAGCAGTACTCTGTTGCATGAGTACACCGCAGTACTCGTACAGCAGCTCGTAGTCTACCTACCAGGTACACAGCAGCAGTGAGTGTACGTGCACGTACCGGTACGAGAGTAGACCGCTGTATATATACGTTGTTGTAAGTGGTCTGGTACTATCGTCGCCGTAGCTCGTGCAGCAGCAGCAGCAGTAGGGTCTCCCAGCAGCAGGAGCGCCCGGCAGCAGTGCCAGCAGTAGCAGTAGCAGTAGAATCGTCAACAGGAGGAGCAACAGGGGTAGCAGCAGCAGTAGTATAGCAAGGGTGACACCAGGTGATTATTGATAAGTTTATACAAATCTGTCCGTAAATATAAGAGACGTTAAAATTTAAATATCAGTGAGTATACGTTCCTTACATTTTCGGACAAAGTCGGACTGCACAAAGGATGTTGTTGCCGTTGTTGTTGTTGTTGTTGTTGTTGTTGTTGTTGTTGTTGTTGTTGTTGTTTTTGTTGTTGTTGTTGTTGTTGTTGTTGTTGTTGTTGTTGTTGTTGTTGTTGTTGTTGTTGTTGTTGTTGTTGTTGTTGTTGTTGTTGTTGTTGTTGTTGTTGTTGTTGTTGTTGTTGTTGTTGTTGTTGTTGTTGTTGTTGTTGTTGTTGTTGTTGTTGTTGTTGTTGTTGTTGTTGTTGTTGTTGTTGTTGTTGTTGTTGTTGTTGTTGTTGTTGTTGTTGTTGTTGTTGTTGTTGTTGTTGTTGTTGTTGTTGTTGTTGTTGTTGTTGTTGTTGTTGTTGTTGTTGTTGTTGTTGTTGTTGTTGTTGTTGTTGTTGTTGTTGTTGTTGTTGTTGTTGTTGTTGTTGTTGTTGTTGTTGTTGTTGTTGTTGTTGTTGTTGTTGTTGTTGTTGTTGTTGTTGTTGTTGTTGTTGTTGTTGTTGTTGTTGTTGTTGTTGTTGTTGTTGTTGTTGTTGTTGTTGTTGTTGTTGTTGTTGTTGTTGTTGTTGTTGTTGTTGTTGTTGTTGTTGTTGTTGTTGTTGTTGTTGTTGTTGTTGTTGTTGTTGTTGTTGTTGTTGTTGTTGTTGTTGTTGTTGTTGTTGTTGTTGTTGTTGTTGTTGTTGTTGTTGTTGTTGNAGCCTTGCATTTTTATCGCGAGAAGACTTCAGCCTTTTCTTCCCTCGTCGACTCGCATCGAATTGTGCCTACGGAGTCGTATAAATGGCGTAGTTGTAGTAGTGGTGTTCGCGTAGATCTGCCCGCTTAGGCGAACTTCCTTAGATATGCCCGCACCGGAAGTAGGAAATAGAGCCTTTCCAAGCACTACGACCAGGTGACACACCAACCAGGCATGCCTCTCGTTAGGGTTAGGTGTTAGGGTTAGAGTTCCGGGTCGGGGTGGTGGCCGACTTTAGCCGAAGCCAAAAATTAAGCTCACCGTCGGGAAAACGAATGCCTTACAGCTTCGTGACGAAACCCTACCTCAATAGAAAGAGCATCCTTTTCGTATGCGGGCACGTCTGAGAAGTACGCGTGAACGGACAGATTTACGCCGTATATAGTTAGTAGTGTGGTTTGGCATGGGGTGTTACGGAGGACCACATATACCTGGTAGTAAATAGGACCGAATATTGTTAGTAAAAATAGGGAATTATATAGGGTTGTGTTTACAGTAGTTCCTATTTACTATGTCCCACCCCCCGATGATTGGCTGCCACTACCTGAAACACAGTAATCAAGCGGATATTTAAGCACAGTTTCGACACTACTGTTGTAGTATTAAGACCATGCGTTCCTTATATTTTGGTACAGAGTGGTATGATAGCCAACTAATGAGTATATAGTCGACGACTTATTGTTAACTCAGACAACTTTCGGCCTTGGTATTTTTGTATTGCACGGGTTAGCGGGTCGAATTCGGGAGGTGGGAGAGAGGAGGCGGTTGGAACTCAACAGAACGCGCCGCCGGGGGGAAAACATAACCCTTTACGTAGAGACAGTGTATGGCTTCATTTTACACACTAAAAGTATGATATTAACCAAACAAGCCTTCCTACGAGCAAGGAGACCCCCTTTGAACGTATACCTCTGCAACTAGTACGGGGGACCCAATTTGAGCAATCCCACGGTAGGGGTACCACTTTTAGGCTCCATATTTTCTGACCGGTTGTGCTTCTCACGTGAGTAACCACCAGATACTACAATTAAGTTACTGGTATATTGGTTTTTGGACTACCGCATTGGAAGGTTTGGCCCGGTTGCGCGAGCGAATGTTTCCGAAGTCACGTTTCGGGTTATGGTGATGATATTGAGCTCCTCATGTGAGGAGCTCAGAAAATTCTGCTGCGCCCCTACCGTGGGATGCCTCCAGATATAGGGGACCGAATAGTGTTATTAATAGTAAGAATAGGGAAATATATAGTATAGTGTTATTAATAGTAAGAATAGGGAAATATATAGTTTTTTGTGTGTATCGTAGGTCCTGCTATTTACTCTTAAGGTCCCCCGTAACACTTGTATCTTCTCGCCAACTACCAAGTGATACTAACTAGTCGGCAACTTATGGCCTTCTAACTAACAAGGAAACCCAACTCACAGCGTAGTATTTTTTTTTGTGTGGCACAGGTCGGCGGGTCTAATTGGAGCGGGGGCAAGAGGAGGAGGTTGGAAGCCAAGCCCGTCACATTCGTCACTGGCAACGCCAACAAGCTTAAGGAGGCGAGTATTTCTTCGAGGAAGGGGAGGAGGGGGTAGGGAAGGGAGGGGGGAGGGAGGAGGGAGGAGGGTAGCGGGGCAGGGAGGGTGGAGAGTTTCAAGCGAGGAAGGAGGGGAATGCGGGATAGGAAGCGGGGGGGGGGGGTGCGTCGAAGTGGAGGGGAGGCGACGCGCAGGGAGAGGAGGACTAGGCAGAAGTGGAGGTTGGGGTGGAGCGTGGGAGGGGGTGGGGGGGCAAGCAGGCCGTAGAGGGACATTGAGAGAACGGAAAATGGAACGAGAGGAGGACATCGTGTCGCAGGCGGGAGGGGGGGGGGGGGGGGGGGGGAGGGGGGGGCAGACTTTTCTGTGTGGCCTCCGTTTATGTTGGGCACCATGGGATCAACAGCAACAGCTCCTTCTAGTTCAATTTTCACCGAATTTACTGTATGTTGGCCCTCAACAACAACAACAACAACAACAACGGCAACATCCGTACTACTGTAGTACTCTGTAACTTTTCGTCGTTTGTGTTTGTTGGTGTGCCACTACTAGTACAGGTGAAGCAGATCCTCGGGAATGGATTCCCTTTTCCGCTGGAAAACAAGAAGGTCGACTTGCCGGAGCTGCAGGGGGAGCCGTACGACGTTTCCAGGGAGAAGTGCCGCCTGGCTGCTGAACAGGTACTGCTGCTGTAGCGGTAGAGGTAGTAGTGGTGGTAGCCGCAGTAGTAGCGGTAGTGGTGGTAGTAGTAGTTAATGTAGTGTCAGTAGCAGCAGTAGCAGTAGTAGGAGTGGTAGTAGTAGTAGTAGTAGCAGTGATGGTGGTAGTCGCATTACTAATATTAGTCGTGGTAGTAGTAGTAGTAGTAGTAGTAGTAGTAGTAGCAGCAGTATTAGAAGCAGCAGTAGTAGCAGTCATGTTGTAGGGGTAGTAGGGGGGGTAGTTGCAGAAGTAGTGGTAGTAGTATACGAGTCACCAGTAGAAAGTGTTGTAGTTGTGCAATTTGTAGTATACAATAGGTAGTAGCTGCAAAGGCAGCCGGCGTTTCCAGGGAAAGGCGCCGCCTGGCTGCTGAGCAGGTACTACCGCTTTAGCGGTAGTAGTATTCATGTAGTAGTAGCAGTAATCGTAGTAGCAGTAAAAGTGTAGCATCATACTTGTAGAAGTAGTTCGTGCAGTAGTGCCGCTGTGTAGTAGTGGTGGTAAAAGTGGTACCAGTAGTTGTGATGGTTGTGGTCATGATATTGGTTAGAAGTAGCCGTCGCGAGTACGTGGTTTTAGCAGTAGCGTGATCTGTATTTTGACAGTGGGAGTAGTGGGTTTGACGGTAGAAGTTCTTGATACTGTTGTTCCCGGGGGTTGTCGTATATTGGCAGTAGTTGCGGTACTTGCAGGACGGGGGCTGGTAGCAGTAGGGGCAGTGGTAGGCGTAGTAGTTGCAGCGGTGGCTGCAGTAGCAGTGGTGATGGTACAGCAGTATTAGTATCAATAGTAGCAATGCCATCCTCAGATGGTTGAACATAAAGTGTGTGTTGCACCTACTGCTGCTATTGCACATACCATGATACGTTACGTACTGAACCTACTGAACCTATTGCGCATACTACACATAGTAGACCTACGTTTTTGTTTTTTGTGTTGCCTATCCACCCTCACGTGGGCGGGCCTGTGATGCTTCGAGACGAAAGTGTGTGTTACACCTACTGCTCCTATTGCATATACGTGACGCACTGAATCTCCTGAACCTACTGCACCTACTGCATCTACGGAGTGTGGGCTACACCTACTGCTCCTCCTATTGCACATACGTCACGTACTGAATCTCCTGAACCTAATGCACCTACGCAGTGCGCGTTACACCTACTGCTCCTCCTATCGCACATGCCTGAAATACTGAATCGCCTGAGCCTAGATGCTGCACCTGCTGCACCTGCTGCACCTACTGCACCTACTGCACCTACTGCACCTACTGCACCTACTGCACCTACAGAGTGCGCGGTACACCTACCGCTCCTCCTATTGCACATGCGTGACGTACTGAACCTCCTGAGCCTAGATGCTGCACCTACTGCACCTACAGAGTGCGCGTTACACCTACTGCTCCTCGTATTGCACATGCGTGACGTACTGAACCCCCTGAACCTACTGTACCTACTGCTTTTCGCTTCTTCCACCCTCAGGTGGGCGGGCCTGTGATGGTGGAAGACACGGGGCTGTGTTTCAACGCCCTCGGCGGGCTTCCGGGACCCTACATCAAGTGGTTCCTCGAGGGACTCGGCCACGACGGCCTCAACACACTCCTTGGGGGTTTCCAAGATAAAACGGCGTACGCGCAGTGCGTTTTTGCCTTCTGTGCGGGGCCTGGACACGAGGTCAAGGTCAGTCACAGGGCAGGGCGGAAAGGGAACTACGCTTTTTCGTTTCTGTATGCGTTTTTTTTTTTTGGTACCATGCACCTGGGCGCATACTGCTGTGTATGTTGTTGGTCGGGGAAGTGGCCTTACGCCTTTACATAACCCGTTTTGTTTTTTGGGCTCACGTACATCCTTGTCCCTTTTCGTCACCACCCTAGTTGTTAATGTTTTTCACGGCAGGACACATGGGTCGATTCTTGACATACAGTACAGATGTTGTTCGTTAGATCAACGGACCCGTTTTTTTTTTTTTGTTCATCCTTTTCTTCACTCTTGTTCTTTTTCGTTACTCGTACCACCCAGGTTGTTGAATGTTTTTGAAGGCAGGACAAATGGGTCGATTCTCGACATACAATATAGGTTGTTCGTTAGATCAACGGACCCGTTTAATTTATTTTTATCCTTCTGCTCACTCTTGCCCCTTTTCGTTTTCACTCAGGTTGTCAATGGTTTTGACGGCAGGATGAATGACTCGATTCTTGACATATAGTATAATATACATATTGTTTGTTACATCAACGAACCCGTTTTGGTCTTGTCCTTCTACTCCCTCTTGTCCCTTTTTCGTTATCACCCCGTGTGTTGTGTTGTTCGACAGGACAACGGGCCCGTTTTTTTTTGTCCTTCTGCTCACTCCTGCCCCTTTTTATCATCACCCTGTGTATTGCGTTGTTCGTTCTAGACAACGGACCCGTTTTTTTGTTCCCCCCTTCTGCTCACTGTTGTCCCTTTTGCGTTATCACCCTGAGTGTCGTGTTGTTCGTTTTAGACGATGGACCTGTTTTTTTTTTTTTTTTTCCCTTCCGCTCACTCTTGTCCCTTTCCCGTTATCACCCTGTGTGTTGCGGTGTTCGTTCTTGACAACAGACCCGTTTTTTTTTTTTTTGCTGCTCACTATTGCCCCTTTTTCGTTATCACCCTGGGTGTTATGTTGTTCGTTTTAACCCATTCAGAACTGAAAAAACTTATCTCACACTAATTCCAAGTAGTTTGTCCCCAAAAACGGGGGACCAGTTCTTAAGGGGTTAAACAACGGACCCGTTTTTTTTTTTTTTTTTTTTTGCCTTCTGCCCACTCTTGTCCCTTTTTCGTAATCACCCTGTGTATTGCGTTGTTCGTTCTACGACAATAACAACGGACCCGTTTTTGTTTTTTGTTTTGCCTTCTGCTCGCTCTTGTCTTTTTTTCGTTATCACCCTGTGTGTTGGTTTGTTCGTTCTAGACAATAACAACGGACCCGTTTTTTTTTGCCGTCTGCTCACTATTGCCCCTTTTTAGTAATCACCCTGTGTGTTGTTTTGTTGTAGACAACGGACCCGTTTTTTTTTTTTTTTTTTTTTGCCTTCTGCTCACTCTTGTCTCTTTTTTTGTATCACCCTGTGTGTTGGTTTGTTCGTTCTAGACAATAACAACGGACCCGTTTTTTGTTTCGCCTTCCTGCTCGCTCTTGTCTCTTTTTCGTTATCTCACCCTGTGTGTTGGAAGCTTTTTGACGGCAGGACGCACGGGTCGATTGTGCCGCCGCGAGGCCCCACCAACTTCGGCTGGGACCCCGTCTTCGAGCCGGCAAGCCTGGACCTCACCTACGCTCAGATGGACAAGGACGACAAGAACGAAATCTCACACCGAGGGCGATCTCTGGGCATGCTCAAGGTGATGGACAAAACCAGTACATAACGCCTACGTATCATAAGGAAACGCGCATTTAAGAAAGGCAGGCATGAGAGATTTACAAAAATGTTGTCGAGCTCAAGGTGACATACAGAGCAGTACAGAACGCCTACGTATATAGTAAAAAAAAACGAGCAATAAGAAAGACAGGCTTGAGATTTACAAGAAAGTGGTCGTGGTCAAGGTGACCTACAGAACAGTACAGCACGCCTACGTATATAGGAAGACAACGAGCATTTAAGAAAGGCAGGCATGAGAGATTTACAAGAAAATTGTGGCTTGCAACAAGGAAACGGGCGATGAGAAAAGCAGGCTTGAGATTGATTGACACGAAGATTGTGGACTACTACGAAAAAAACGAGCGATAAGAAAAGCAGGCTTGAAATTGACTCGAAGATTGTGGACTACTACGAAAAAAACGAGCAATAAGAACGGAAGGCTTGAGTTGAGATTTTCAAGAAAATACGAAATATGGAGTCGTTGTACGTACTGAAGGCATATATATACCTGGTAGTGTAGAAGGCGCCCATTCTCGTGTCCTGTTTTTTTCCCGGGGCAAGGGAGGGGGGTGTACTTACTCATTAGCCGCATGTCGTGCATGGCCGTAGTCGTCGCATGAGGGGGGGTGTACTCATTAGCCGCATGTCGTTCATGGCCGTAGTCGTATGACCATAGACCCTCGCATCCCTACAATGCCTGGCACGGGGCACGTTGGGTTTTCGCCAACCAGTCAGACGTCGCTTGCACCAAGCGCGAAGCGAAACGTGAGGTGTTGGGCGAGTCGCATAAATGTTCAAGCTTCATCCTACTAAGAACCGCTTGTAAGGCGGACTTGCATAAGGACGACAGCCTCCAATTAATTGATTTGATTTCTGGTGTGGTCACTTCCAGAGACAGCAATGGGTATTGCTATGCATATATCTGCCTCGTGGGGACCGTACCCTATAACGTACACACTACGTGATACGATCATTCCCCTTGTGCGGATTTGAGGTTCTTAGCCCCGCACAAATAATACATGCAAGACCACCAGCCTTGGTGGCCGCCAAAACAAAAACATAACAAAAAATACCCTGATTGTCTACTGTAGCTTATGCAGTGAGAGGAGTTTTTTACAACGTCATCGCCAACCGACGCCAACCCAACCTATATACCAGTATACACTTCGAGTATATACTTCGTATACATCACACATGTATAGGGGGGGGGTGCTACAGAAAACAACGTTTTCTTTGCGTTGGGGTGGGGGAGTGCTGGTGCTGGAGACAAAGGTGTGGCCTTTAACGAGATCGGGGCGGGGGGGGGGGGGGGGGGGTGTACTCATTAGCCGCATGTCGTTCATGGCCGTAGTCGTATGACCATAGACCCTCGCATCCCTACAATGCCTGGCACGGGGCACGTTGGGTTTTCGCCAACCAGTCAGACGTCGCTTGCACCAAGCGCGAAGCGAAACGTGAGGTGTTGGGCGAGTCGCATAAATGTTCAAGCTTCATCCTACTAAGAACCGCTTGTAAGGCGGACTTGCATACGGACGACAGCCTCCAATTAATTGATTTGATTTCTGGTGTGGTCACTTCCAGAGACAGCAATGGGTATTGCTATGCATATATCTGCCTCGTGGGGACCGTACCCTATAACGTACACACTACGTGATACGATCATTCCCCTTGTGCGGATTTGAGGTTCTTAGCCCCGCACAAATAATACATGCAAGACCACCAGCCTTGGTGGCCGCCAAAACAAAAACATAACAAAAAATACCCTGATTGTCTACTGTAGCTTATGCAGTGAGAGGAGTTTTTTACAACGTCATCGCCAACCGACGCCAACCCAACCTATAAATATATCATATTGGTTATTTTGGGGGGGGGACAGCTACGATAGAGGTATCATATTTGTTTTTTTTTACCAGTATACACTTCGAGTATATACTTCGTATACATCACACATGTATAGGGGGGGGGTGCTACAGAAAACAACGTTTTCTTTGCGTTGGGGTGGGGGAGTGCTGGTGCTGGAGACAAAGGTGTGGCCTTTAACGAGATCGGGGCGGGGGGGGGGGGTAGGGGGTGTGCTTATTTTTCATGCAATGCGCCGTAGCTCGTTGACCATAGACCCTCGCATCCCTACATATGGCCGGACGGAGCATAATCGGGTTTTCACCGAACACAGGCAGACATTGGCTAGCACCAAGCGCGTAAGCGCGTGAAGGTGTTGGCGATCAGCCATGAAGTGGTGAGTGCATGCCTGCATAAGAACGACTGGCTTTCAGGCGGCAGACTTACAATATGGATGACAGCTTCAATGAGTTAATTTAATGTCTGGTGTGGCTACTTTCTGAGACGCAATGGTGAGACACTATTGTATCTGCCTCAAGCAGAATTGCCTCACCATATCAACACTAAACGTGATACGGCACTTCCCTTTGTCGGAGATTGAAGTTATCAACCCCGGCACAAAATGATCTAACTCGAACCGCCACCTTGCGGTAAACCGCCAAAAAAAAATAAGGAAAAAAAAAGGATACCCACTGCGTTGTCTAAAGCTCAACCGCAGTGAGAGTGCATGTTTTTACAGCGTCGTTGCCAGGCGACCGTCAAACCCAACCATGAAAATATATAAATAATATTGCTGACAGAAAACAACGTTTTCTTTGCTGTTGGGTGGGGAGTGCTGGTTGCTGGAAGACAAAGTTGTGGCCTTCTAACGAGATTCGGGGGGGGGGGGGGTACTCATTTACGTTGACCTTAGCCTTAGTCATTTGACCATTGACACGCTATCCCTCGAGACGGAGCACCGCGGGTGTGGGGGGGGGGGGGGGTGTTTTGCCCTGCCCCCTTTTAAGCGAGACCTCTCTCCGCTGTTCCCTTCCCAACCTTTCCCCCTCTCCTTACCACCCCTCATTCGTCCCGTTGCCCACCCTTCCCCCTTCTCTCTCTCTCTCTCTCTCTCTCTCTCTCTCTCTCTCAGGACTACGTCACCGCCAACGCGGCCACCATTCTGGAGGAAATGAACCAACAACCGGGGACGTTGTCCCAGTCTTCCCTTCTCCCCGAGGCGACAAACGCCGCATCCACCATAGCAGCACCACCAGCAGCAGCAGCTTCAACTTCACCTGCCATTGCCACTACTACGGAGGGAGTTGCTATAGCCTTGGAGGCGGTGAGGGTGGACGCCGACGGGGGAAGCGGGGAGCGAGCGGTGATCACGTTCGTGCCGTCGAGTGGGGCCGGCGGAAGCGAGTCGCAGGTGGGTTCTCTAGCCTGACGGGTCTGGAAGAGGCGGGGGGGGGGGGACGCGTGCTACGATATAGAGCAAGTAGCATTTTTTCCCGCTGAAACGTTTTCTGAACGACGGGGCTCCTTAGGGCCCGTTTTAACGAAGAAAAAAAAAATTCAATTCGGAAAAAAATATATTCAAATCCGCTTTTCATTGGTCAACACGCGCACCAGCACCAAATATTAGGATCTTGGGGGGTGCCACCAATGAAAAGCGAATTCGAATTTATTTTTTCCAAATTGAATTTATTTTATACTCGTTAAAACGGGCCCTTATATCCCAAAACCATCGGAATTCAATTCTTGGTGCTGCAAATATTGTACTTGACCCATTCAGAACTGAAAAAACGTATCCCATACTAATTCCAAGTACTTTGTCCCCAAATACGTGGGACCAGTTATTAACCCTTTTAGGACTGCAGTCCCATTTTGGGGACAAACCACTCTAATTGTAAGTAATTTGTCCCCAAAACGGGACTCCAGTCCTATGAGGGTTAAGGGGTTAACGCCATGGGATTGATTGTTTGTTCATCGGGTACGATATATATTTTTTAGTTTCCTCTAGAATCTGATTTTTTTGGGTGACTTATGTAGCATTGCTTGGTATTAGTGTAGAGCTCTTCAAGTGCGGAGCCTCAGAAAAAATGTACTGTATGCAGGTGCACGTCTACCTCGAGATAGCATGCTTTTGTATGCAGGTGTGCGTGTGTGTGAGGTGAGGGGGCGGATGATGTGTGTTTGTTTGTGTGTGTGAATGCGTTTCCTACCGGAAACAATGTCAAGACTATAAAACCAATAGGAAGCGCTTGATGTGGGCAACCCCACCCCCCCCGCCGGTCATACGACTACGGATCATGAAAATGAAGTCACCCCCCCCCGCCTCGCTTAACCGGTCTTAATAGGGCATGCAGCTCGCCCTTCATGGCAGTAACTCCGCCCAACACCTACGGCGCTCGCCTTGTGTTAGCAAGTGTCTGCCTGCTCGGTGAAAAAACCGGTGACATGCTCCGTCCGCGTGATAGTAGGAATGCGTAGGTCTAATGGTCATACGACTACGCCCATGCATGAATATCTGAAGTACAACCCCCCCGGCCCCCCCACAGCGCATGCAATGTTTGCTGAGCCGCCCCTTATACATATATGAGATATATTCATAGGTTGGGTTGGCGTCGATTGGCAACGGACGCGTAAAACACGCCATGTGCGTGAGGAGCTAGACAACATGGGTGCCCGTTTTTTTCTTTTTTTTTTGGCGGTTACCCAAAGCTGATCGGTCGACGTAGATCATTTTGCGGTGGGAGAACCTTTGCTCCGCACAAGGGGAATGGTCGTATCACGTAGTGTAATATGGTAAGGGCATCCGCGAGGGAGTTACATAGTAAAACCCATTGCTGTCTCCGGAAGTGGCCACACCAAGTAAATTAAAATTAACTCATTGAAGCTGTCGTCCATGATGCAAGTCGCGCATCAGAGGCGTTCTTAGCGAGGATGCAAGGCTCACGCTCGCATGCACTCGCGCCAATACCATCACGGGCGCTTCGCGACATTGGTGGCAAGCAATTGCTGGCCTGGTTGGTGAAAAGCGGCCAACGTGCGTCACGTCCCGGCAATTGTAGGGATGCGAGGGTCTATGGTCGATAATGACTACGGCGCGTGCACGACATGAGTAAACCCCCCGCCCCCGCGGGGCCACGACGCCTCGCCGCCTGCGATCCTGCGTTGACGTTTTCTTTTCGCGTTCGTTGCAATTGGTGGAGATGTCTGGCGCTCTACCGCGCGCCCATTGGGAATTGAAGCGGCGTCGTTGACGGCGAGGAGGGGTGGGCTCGCGGCGGAGCTTCAGGGCGACGCCACGGAAGCGCTTTCGCGCGAGAAAGTAGCAGGGTGGTCCGCCGATAAAGGTGATACAATTTGTGGCTGTGGTGTGTTGTGTTGGCGCGCTGGCGGTGGTGGGTGGTGGTGGTGGTGCAGGTGGTAGTAGTGGGTGGTGGTGAGTGGGTGGTGGTGGGCGGCGGCGGCGGCGGCGGGGGTGGTAGTGGTGGTGGGTTGTGGTGGTGGTAGCGTTGGTGGTGTAGTTGTGAGACGCGATGGAAGTTGGGGTTGAAAGCCGGTGAGGTGGTGGTGGTCGTATTTTGGGTTGTGGGTGAAGTGCTGGTGGTGTTGGGAGTTGGTGGTGGTGGGGATGGCGTTGTGGTACTGGTGTTGCTGATGTGTGGTGGTGTTGGCGTTGGGTGTTGTTGGTGATGGCGGCAGTGATAGGTTGTTGGTGTTGTCAGCGATGGTTGTGACTGTAGTGGTGGTGGTGGTGGTGGTGGTGGTGATCGTTGTTTTTGATGCTGGTGTTGGTGTTGGTATTGGTGGTTGTTTGTGTGATGCCGTTGTGATGCATTTGCTGTTGCTGGTGGCGGTGTGAATGGTGACCACGCCGGGGATGGCCGTTGCTGTTGGTGATATTGAAGTTGGGTGTCAGTGCTGTCGCTTGTGATAGCGGTTGTGGTATCGATGTGTAGTGGCAAAGGTTCCGAGGGGGGTACTGGTGTTGTGTTAAATGGTTGCAACATTGTGATAGTGTTGGTGGTGGTGGTGATTGTGTTGTGTGGAGATGGTACCGGTGCTGCTGTCGTCCCCGTTTTTGCCTTGGGCTGTGTGCGGTACACACCCTGCTTTTGGCGAACTTTTCCTCCATTGTTTCGCGCCGACATTTTGACTGCACGACTGCTGCGCCTGTCTGCCTAGGCCGTTCCGATTCCCTCGGTGCAAGCGACGTAAATACAGCAGTGGTCTACCCTTTTTTCAGACCTGCCCGTGACAAGCCCCAAAACGCGGTCTTGTCTCTGTTACGGTAGTGGCCCACCAACCCGAAACGCCTACTCTGGGCAAAACCTTCGAGCCTTACCGTGACACTATCGTTCGGCAACCTTGAGAGTAAGTAGGCCATAATGCAAGGTTTAGTGTAGCGGTCGCCGCTGAGCACAACTTCTTAATCCAATTTTCTTAGCGTTCCCCCCCTCCCAAAAAAAAAAAGTGAGCCTTATGTTCTTAACGGGGGACCATAGTAAACAGGACCAAGTATTGTTAGTAAAAACTACAGTAATTGATTGAATGCATAGGTTTTTTGTTTATACCGTAGGCCCTACCAGGTATTTACTACCTGGTATGGTCTACCGTAATAGCCTTAAAAGGTCATTTCTTATTCGTGGGCCTATACTGTATGGTGATAGGAGTTTGCTGCTGAACATAAATTCTCCCATACTCGTACTAATTCCCAGTATATTTGTTTTTCTCGTGACAATCTGATTTTTCGTGGTCTTATCTCTAGTGTGTCCTTAAACCGGAGGATGGTCTTGAAATGGATATGGGCTTACACCGTTGTATTCACACACACACACACACACCTGGGGCCCTCCTCCCCAAGATCCACCCAGAATCACTCCCCTTCCCTCCCCTTCCCTCCCTTCCCCAAATCGAACTGGTAGTCACCCCCACCCCTCCATGTCCCGTGCGCGGGGGCACCTCACTTTGCCAGGTCTATGTTTTTGAGCGAACGATATTTTCCTTTGTTGGACACGCAGCATGAGAAAAAGAGGTGGATTGATTTTAAATGGGCCAGGGAGAAAGAAAATAAATGGGCATCGACGCATGACCCTATTTTTACGTTGTTTCGGTGACAATGGGATCAGCGCTGGACCGTTTCCGCAGCAAGCGAAGGGATTTGGACGTTCCCACCCCTGGCTGCCACGTGCGTGCAGGGCATTCAAGGAAAGCCACACATCCGCCTGCTGCAATTTTTGTAGGCCCTTTCCGAGATATTATTAGTAGGTGAAGACGGAGATTCGAGCCGTTTCGACCAAAACTCTCTCCGAAAACAACATATTTTTATTTTTTCTTTCTTTATTTTTATTATTGTATGCCTTCACCCAACCAGCGCATACAATTGACGGCAGTTGCACATACCCACCAGCGCAAACTTCCAAGCAAGAGAGCTATATCACAGGTCTTGTTTTTGAACGTTTTTTTCAAAAAGTTTTTTGGTTAGTCCAGAGAGCTAACGTTTTGTTTTCTTCGTTTCTTTCGCTTTTTCGTGTTTGTTTCGTGTTTGTTTTGTTTTGTTTGTTTGTTTGTTTGTTTGTTTTTTTTTCTCGTCTGTGTTTTCAAGGTTAAGGGCGCCGTGGTGGTGGAGAGCTCGGCGGTCTGCTGCCAGGCCATGGCGTCTCTCCCGGGACCGTATGTCCACGCCTTCGTCGACAAGCTGGGGGCGGAGGGGCTGCCTGCGATGCTGTCATCTTTCGACGACAAGTCGGCCTTCGCGGAGCATAGAGTGGCGTTTTGCGCCGGTCCAGGGGCCACGCCGAAGGTGGGTGGGGGGGAGGAAGTTCCAGAAGTTTGGTGTTGTTGGTGTTGGTGTTGTTGATGGTGTTGGTGTTGTTGATGGTGTTGGTGTTAGTGTTGGTGTTGGTGGTGTTGGTGTGGGTGTGGGTGTTGGTGGTGGTGTTGGTGTTTGTAGTTTTGGTGGTTTTGGTGTTGGTGTTGGTTTCGGTGGTGCTGGTGTTGTTGTTCGTGGTGTTGGGTAGTGGGAGGTGATGGCTGTTGTTCTTAGTTTGCTGTTTCTCTGTAGTTTTTTGTTGTTGTGCTTGTTGTTGTTGGTGTTGTTGTTGGTGTTACCGGTGATAATGACGGGAATTACCAGTGTTGGTTTTGGTGTTCCCAGCGGTAGTGTTGGCGTTACCGGTGTTGGTGGTTACTTTTAGGGTTAGGATTGGTGCTACGAGTGTTGTGTCGGCGTCGCCGGTGCTTGTATTATTGTTACCGGTGTTACCGATGAGAGTGTTGGCGTTACCGGCATTGGCGTTGGAATTACCGGTGTTGGTGTTGGCCTTACCGGTGTCGGTACTGGCGTTACCGGTGTTGGCGTTGGAATTACCGGTAATAGTGTTGGCGTCACCGTTGTTAGTGTTGGTGTTACCGATGGTGGTGTGGGCGTTGCCGGTGTTGGCGTTGGAATTACCGGTAACAGTGTTAGCGTCACCGTTATTTGTATTGGTGTCACCGGTGTTGGTGTTGACGTTGCCGGTGTTGGCATTGGAATTACCGGTAATAATGTTGGCGTCACCGTTATTTTTATTGGTGTTACCGGTGTTGGTGTTGACGTTGCCGGTGTTGGCATTGGAATTACCGGTAATAGTGTTGGCGTCACCGTTGTTGGTATTGGTGTTACCGGTGTTGGTGTTGATGTTTGCATTAGTATTGTTGGTGTAGTGGGGATGGGATGGTGTTGAATGTGTGCGCATGTACTGCTGGTTATGCTGCAGGAGCCGCCCAACACAGGCAAGCTACACTTGAAGGTGGTCGGAACAACGTTTCCACTACCCCCCCCCCCACACCCATTGTAGGGATGCGAGGATCTATGGTCTTACGACTACGCCCTTGCACGACATGAGCACGCCCCCCCCCACCTTGTGTGCCTGGTCGGTGAATACTCGACATCCTCCGCCCCAGCATTGTAGGGATGCGAGGGTCTATGGTCATACGGCTACGACATGCATGGCAGGTGGCTAGTGAGTACACTCCCCCGAAGCACCTCTATGGTCTTCAGACTACGGCCATGCATAACACGATTACACCCCCCCTCCCCTCCCCTCCCCTCCCCTCCCCTATCCCCACCCTCCCTTACGTTGCTCGGCAGTTTTTCGAGGGCAGGGTAAAGGGAAAGATCGTCTCTCCAAGGGGAAATTCGAGCGCCATTGAGTGGCACTCTGTCTTCCTTCCTAACGGTTCGGATATGACGGTTTCGGAAATGGCAGAGGGGCCACAGAGGGAGTCATGTTTGCCGCGAGGGGCTGCTATCCGCGCGCTAGAGGTGAGCAGATGCTTTATAGGGCAAATACGCTTGGACTTTGGCGGGAGGCGGGGCAATGGTATGTTGTCTTGTTGCACAGCATGATGAAACGTTTCGGGACGGTAATGTGCCATCCCGCCCACTTGCAATGATCAGCCCTAGAGCTCCGAGTGGCGAAGGCTTCCGCATCGCCTCGAAACACTTAATCCCCGCATTGGGGGAGGGGGGGGCGTACCCATCTCATGCATGGCCGTGTGTTCGTGTATGGCCGTAGTCCTATGACCATAGACCTTCGCATCCCTACAATGCCGGGACAGAGCACGTTGAGTATTCACCAACCAGGCAAATATTGCTTGAACCAAGCGCAAGCGCGAAGTGCCGTGATATACTGGGCGAGTTGCATGAAGTGGGGGGGCTGTACTTCATATTCATGCATGAACGTAGTCGTATGGCCATGGATGAAGGGGGGGGGGGTGTACTTCATTTTGATGCTTGGCCGTAGTCGTATGACCGTTTAGACGTCTCGCTCGGTAAGCATGTTAGGGAAATACAAAACTGCAAATGACCCTCCCCGCCGCTATTTTCCTTTTTCTCGGATATAATACACACCAATCACCACACGAAGGAAATATCAAACCATTTGGTTCACTTCCCAACCCTCCCTCCGTCTCCTGTTTCTCGTGCCCGAGATACTCACAGCCCCCCCCCCCCCCCCCCCCCCCCCCCCAAACTACTTGCCCATCGCCGACTTGTTTGTCTGTATATGCCTCTATTTTACACCCATTCCCCGTTTTATGACCGCCGCAAAACATGCAAGGCTCCAAAACGAAATGCCGCGACTTTTCCCTGTTTTATTACGAGCGAATGCGAGTTGCTAATCTTGACCAAGTCTCTCGTGACAGGGACCCCTTGCGAGAAAGCGTCGACCGTTTTTTTACTTGATTAAACAGTTGAAACTGTCTGCACTTTTCCGTCGGCACTTTTCATCAAATTCTCATAATTTTATTCGTCTACTACGTGGTTATCCAACATATTCTCATAACTTTATTCGTCTAATTCGTTGCACTCTCACAATTTGTTTTTTCGCCGCACACGGGTTTCGAAACAATGACCTTTGTGATGAGAAGCATCTGCACTACCTGTTACCCTACACGTACAAGTGATGTGAATATTAAGTTTTTATTTACTTCTATAGTAAACGCACTGCAACTCTAACGGCGAAAAAAACGTGGTCAACACGGTTTCGAACCCGTGATCCTAGTCTGCGCCATCATCCGCGTGTACCGCCTGAAGGGAGGGCAGAGGGGGTTCTCGGGGCACGTCGTTGACGTTTTTTCCTGATGTTTTCCACACCAATGCACGCAAGCTGACGACAGTTACTAATATCCTGCTGCGCGAGTTCCTAGCGACAGCTATACTATCTTACCGCCGTGGCCAATGGTTATATTACCAAGGCGAGCCAAGGCGCACAAACACAGAAAGTTATTCGACCACCACCCCCCCCCCCCCCCCGCCCTATCATTGGAGGGAAGAAACCGGACCGTTGTGATCCCAGAAAACAATAAGTCAAGTTTTTTTTTAATTACCCCCCCCGGGTCTATGGTCATATGACTACGGCCGTGCACAACATTAGTACATCCCCCCCCCCCCCGACCAGCGAAAAAAAAATAGGGGGGGTCTCTAAAACCAAGTTAAAAAAGGGAACAAAAAACGAAAAAAAAAATGGTTTTTGCTCATTTCGTCCTGTGATCACAGCGATCCGGTTTGTTTTTCATTCTGACCTTCCTAGGTGTGTGGTGTCGTTTTTTTTTTTTTGTCGTTGCGCCCCTGGCGCGAGCAAAAGTAAATAACAGTATCCGCCCCCCCCCCCCCCCCCCCCCCTCCCCACTTCCCGCAGGCGTTTTTTCCGTTGAACTCCCCCCCATCACCACCTATAACAGCAGCCCTTCCCCCCACTTCTTTCCATTGCCGCAGGAGTTTTTATCTTCAAATTCCGACAGCGTCACGAAGGAAATCATGGGTTATGGCCTCAAGGGGGGCGCCGAATAAACCAAAGAAAACACGCTACTCGTAGCGTTGTTTCATTTTGTTGGGAACTGGACCTGGGCCTTCACCGTTCAGCTACTGGGGCCACTGCTTGTCGGAGCTCGTACTGACGCGACGGACCGGAATACTGGGATTATGAATAGGAGATACTGGAGCTACGAGTATGAGCATGGGCGACGGAGCTGTTTGCTCTTTGCTATATATATAGGGAGGAGGCCGTGGCTTCAAGTGAACGAACACACGTTCGCGTTGATTGTTGTCGGGACATTGACCTGGGCTTGGATCTGGTACAACGTAGCTACTGAAGCGCATGTTTGACAGAGTAGGATACTGAGGCTATTCATATGAGGTACCAGGTACTGGGCCCACTATTGTTCACCGGAGTACTGGGCTACATACTTGTAGTTACTGTTTTAACAGAGTTACATGGAGCTATATATGAATCAGGTTTCTGAGGCCACTGCTTGACAGAGGTACCGGAGCTCGACTGCACATGGATGCTCATTTCTGAGGCTACTAATATTAATGCGAAGTGTGTACCAGTAATTATTACAATGCACTGGAGCTACTACTGCCCACTGCTGTATGTAACATGCATTCCTTCATTTTTACCCCTCGATATGAAGAATATTCCTTACGGACCCTGGCTGTGCTGGATGCCGTTCAGAAAAATACATCGCCGCTTCATGTTAGCGATGAAAATAACACCGTAACTACCCTGTGGAACGGGTTAGTGAGCCCTATAGGGGCTCAAGACGGGAAGGGGGGACGCCAACACACGACGGCTACGCACGTAGTCGGCGTTCCAGGGTCTTGTCCCCGGAACCCGGGTTTCTGCAGTCGTGGAGGGATTTCGCGTCTGGGGAGAGGGGTGGGCGGAGAGCAAGAGGGGATTACTCCGAACTTTCCTCACTGGAGGGAAGGGCGGGTCTTAGCTTCCTCTAAAAGGCATTTATGCTCGTACATAATACAACTGCTTGGCACTTGTACTGCTGTTGTACTAGGCAGTTGCCGGTATGGCTGCACTTATAGTACGCAGACAGTTGGCGTGAGAAACACTATGTCGTAGCAAGCATTTGGCGGGACGACCGCACTGTAGTGACGGGCAGTTGGCGGCGCGACCGCACTAATTGTCGTTTTTCTATAGCTCGTTATACGTGGAAACCCCAAATGCTGCAAACATGATCCACTTCTGATATCGTATGCCTCGGAATGTGGAATCTAACCACACATCAGTGTCTTGAAATACAATTTTCGAGTATTTTTTCAATGCTTCTCCCCTCCCCCAGCCGTCGGTTTCTACGGTCGTGGAGGGGAGAAGGAGGAGGGGGGGGGGGTGCCAATATTCGTGCATGGCCGTAGTCGAATGTCCATAGACCCTCGCATCCCTACAATGCCGGGACGGAGCATGTCGAGTTTTTACCGACCAGGCAGACATTGCTGCACCAAGCGCGAAGCGCCGTGAGTTGCTCGGCGAGTCGCATGAAGGGCGAGCTGCATCCTACTAAGAGCCGTTTTGAGGTGGATTTGCACACACATGACAGCTTCCATGAGTTAATTTAATTTCCGGCGTGGCCACTTCCAGATACAGCAATGGAAATATTTTGTAAATACCTCGTGGGTGCCTTACCATAAACACTACGTGATGCGACAATCCCCCTTGTGCGGAGTAAAGGTTCTCCACCCCTTACACATACATGATCTAATTCGACCGCCAGCTGTGATCGACCGAAAAAAAGAAACGAATAAGTAAACGGTACCCTGGTGGTCTAGCTCATGTAGTGAGCGGCTTGTTCTACAGTGTCGTTGCCAACCGGTGCCAAACCAACTTCTATGTGCTATAGGGGGGGGGGGTGTACTCATGTCGTGCACGGCCGTAGGCGTATGCCCATAGACCCTCGCACCCCTACAACGCCGGGATGGAGCACGTTGGGTTTTCACCAACCAGGGTGGGGGGGTATGCGAAGGTACGTTAGTGGTGACACCTAATCCTGTGTCTGAGGCTGGAGCTCTCTCTCACCCAACAAACCAAGAGCTGACCGAAACCACACCAAGATGAGAATAAAATCCCATGGCCTTGCTGTGAAATACCAACGCCATTCAAACGATAAGCCACATGCCTTATAGGGTAATTCCTCAGTCAATGAGTATACTACTGCAATAGTCGGTACAACAAAAACAATCGCCAAAAAATGCTACCTGTATCTCTATCGTGAACACGGGTCGGGGAGGTATGGGGAGAGGAGACGCGTCCTACGTTGCAGATCTGAAGCCCCCACACTACAGTACATTCTAGGCTGTTCCAGGAGCTCTATTCCACAACCAGATACTTCGAGGTTTACTGTATGCGCAGCAGCTCCCATGGGCACTCCCTTACAGGCGACGATTTTGTTTAGTTAAGGGCCACGGATGGTACTATCCACCCCCCGTCCCCGGGTTTCCGGGTGAATATGCCTCTAATTCCGTGGGATCACCCAGAGTTTTTTCATGAACAAAACTCCAAACACACGTGTATGGTGGGAAGTTGCCCGTCCGCCCCCCTGCTAGTGCACATACCAACGTGCACATGCTTGTTTGCATGCCCTCGGTATTTTTTGTTGGTGTCTGTGCCCGCGGGGAGGGATAGCAGGGGGTTCGAGGGATGGGCGAGCCCTTGTGATATCGTGGGTTCTTGACTCATTGAGGGGGTAAGGGAAGGGGGGAGGGGGAGGGCAGGGACGAGCTTTTTTGTGTGCGGACGTGACCTACGATAGAGATACGCATGGTATCACTTTTAATAGGCTGCTTTGTTTTTCTGAATGATCGGGATCCTTGACCTAAACAAGTCGTCCGGTTTTATATTCTTGTTGTGTTGAAACGTTTTGGATCGATTACATACTAATAGACCATCATGGTATTGCTCATCGGGTAGGTCTTCACTTTCAGGTTTCCTCCAAAATCCGTTTTTTGGCCGAGGTATAGAGAGCGCCTCAAGTGACCACCCCCACGAAAAAATAACTTGATGCACCTCTGCCGTACAGCACGCGTCTAGGGTATATATACTGTAGGTGGGATCGCGATTCATTGCCCCTAGAACTAATGGGCGGAAGAAGAGAAATGTCACGGGTCGAGGGGTGGTGCCTTATTTCTTTATTCCTGCGCTCCTCACATGCCTCACTTGAATGGGGAGCTCAACCGGTCAGAAAACATCTTGAGCGAAGACGTGCAGCCTTTACCGTGGGATGAGTCCGAAAGCCGGGCAACTGCCTTTTCTAAACTTGATTCCCTGCTTGTTGTAGTAGCCTTCGTGCATAATATCGATGGAATTCGGGAGGAGTAGGTGCGTTGCACGTTGCTCGTCGCTGTAGAGAGAGAGAGAGATCGAAAGAAGGTACGTAATAATGGGTTGGACTCATGTTCATTTCTGTGGTGTGTTCATGGGGTGTCCTTGGTACCTGGTATACTACGAGGTAGGGAGAGAAGGGTAGGAGGGCAGGGTTCGGGGCGGAATCATCAGTGCTTTTATTTCGCACGACATCTTGTTTTTGTGTGGGGTCTCACATGTGGAAATCACCACGAGGGGGGAGAAGAGGGTTGAGAGGGGTCGGGTCGGATCGGGTCGGGTCGGGTCGGGTCAGGTCCGGAAAAGGCGACCCGACCCGACCCGACAGAGACGAGCCGAGCCGAGCCGAGCCGAGCCGAGCCGAGCCGAGCCGAGCCGAGCCGACCCGACCCGACCCGACCCGACCCGACGCGTTAGAGTTTGAAAACCTTCTGATCCGGTCAGACTCGACCCGCTATATTTCGCGAACTTCCTGACCCGGCCCGCGGATCGGGTCGTGACCAGTGAAGAGCTCTACAAAACTAGCTTTGGTGCTGCGTGGCTTGTGTTGTCTTCGTGCCGTGTACCAGTGCTCGGGAATGTGAGGTTGTCATGGTGGGGGGGTACTCATGTTTTCTTGCCTTAGTCCTTGGACCATTGGCCACGCAGCACGCTCGAGACTGAGCACTGTTCCTACTCCTAATAAAGACACCTTCAACATTTGGGCGCTCCTTACGTTTTCCCCATGATGCTACGTACATACCTTTACGAGCTACAGTAATAATCTTATCCTTTTCCTGCTTCGCCGCCTGTGGCCATCCGGCTCCGGAGAACTTGCACGTACATTCAATACGGTTATATGTATAGCAGGAGTTGTTGTAGATATGTATGGCCTACATGGGTACCAAATGGGATCGAGGTGCCAGGTGGGCCTCCAGCGGCTCCTACGGAGGGCTGATTATATTTCTGCACCTTGTGGGTGGGAGCAGGATGCCAAATGGGATCAGATCCGGGTGGGATCAGGTCCGGGTGGGAGCAAGGGTAAATATGGTGCAAACGTACGTGCATATCTAACAGCCCACAGCACGTACGTGCAATTATACGGCTGGTGGTGGCCATCATCTCCCACCTATCAACCTTTGTCTTCGGCCCCGTCTGCATTGTAAATCGCTCGAACAGAAACAGAGCTGATTGCTGCAGCTAAACATATTTTTCTAAAATAAATGGTGAAATTTAATACGATCTTTTGGTATTTTGGCAGAAGCAAACCCTCTGCGCAACCCGTCGCATCGCCGTCGAATGTTTCGTGTTTTCCTGTTTGTTGTCCGTTCGCAGGTCGCCATAACGTTTCACCTTTTCGTCCGTCCTCTAATCTGCACGTTGGGCCCTTCGGACAGGGTGACCCGTTGGGTGGCTGTCGAACTGCGTACGGCCGACGGGTCTACAGTCTACAGTAATATTAATAGTGTAGTGGGTGCCTAAGTTTAAGACCACTCCGTAAGAAAGACGGTGCATCTCCGTCGTGGTCGTATCTTTTACCAAGTATACAACAACTGACCGAAAAAACGATCCCACTCGTACCACATGCTGTAATTTCGAGTTTATTTTTAAACTCGTGACAAGCCGATTCGCCTGGTATTTTCTCTGCTATGGCTGTAAAATGGGCACCCTTTGTACTACTGTTGTATTGGACCATCCCATAGAACACCTCAATGTATAGCAGTATACGTTGCCCACCTGCTCTATATAGATCGCCGAAAATAACAGCAAAATAGAGTATACCAACCTTCGTGAGAAGAGCTAACCGCCGATATTAATATTCGCCTACGAGTACTACTATATACCCGGAGACGCATGCTACGATAAAGGTGCACCATGTTTTTTTCTGAGCTCCTCACTTAAGGAGCGTCACACCTCACCGAAAAAACGATTTTGGAGGAAAAATAAAAGGGCTGCCGGATGCGAAATCTAATGATGACCGAAGCATCCTCTGAAACAGTATTCGTCACAAAAATGAAAGTCCGACGAATTTGGGTTAAGGAGCCCGATCGTTCAGAAAACGATTCGGCCAAAAAGTGCTACCTCAACCGTAGCACGCGTGCGTCCGGATCTTGCGAGAGATCTCGTCTCGGCACTCGGCACAGCAGTTTTACGGGGGGGGGGCAGAGTAAATAGGACCAAATTGTGACGGTAAAAAAAGGAAAATATATACATACCAGGTATGTTTTTGTCTGTACCGTAGGTCCTATTTACTATGGCCCCCCGTAATTGTTGCAGTAACTCGTCTTTTGCTTCAATACCTATGACAACAAACTGCGCACGCACTTCGAAGCGGGTCGACAAGGGCTGAAGTTTTCTCGCGATGAAAAATGCAAAGCACGAAACGAATGCAAGGCACGAAACGCAGTGGGAAGGGGGCGGGAAGAGAGCCTGTTGTGTGACCCCGGGCGTGAGTTACGACTACCTGGTACTATTTTAAGAGTAGGAGGGAGACATAAAACAAGGGTGAAGAAGAATAAACGGGAGGAACAACAGCAGAAAACAAGAACACACGCTCGCTCGATGAGTGTGTCTGACGGATCACGCAGCAGCTGGTAGAGTCAAGAGTTGAGTTTCAACCGTTTAATCAGTCGGTACTCGCAGCTGATGCATTTCAACTTTTTGATCACAAGAACTAAAAATCTCGGGGTCTGCGGCTGATTGACCAGCCCCCACATCATGGCTAGCTGTCCCCCGATCAGCTTGTTGCTTGGAAACTGTTTGTAGTTCATGAGCTTCAGTTTGGGCGGAACCTCAGTTTATTACATGTTAAAGTTGTTTAGGAGATTTAGGTGTCCAGCCCTTTCTACGCCCACTCTTTTTCGCAGCTGCTCCAGTGTTTCAGCTGCCCGCCCGTGATTGGGCCGCCTCCGGGCTCTTTCCAGTATTTTCTTGATCAGTGCTTCTATACATAACAATATCTGTGTCCATATTATTCTTAGCCCTTACCCCAAGCATCGATTCCACTACTGTACTACAATGCCGCAGCAGTCGTACGTCAGAATATCTACGTATTGTGTGTATTGCTGTACATTATTGTAGAAGGAGCCCATTTTCAAATCTAAAATCCAGACTTGACAGGACTTTTCCGTTTTATTCCTGCTCTTCTAGTACTTCGTACCGTATTACAAAACTATGCGATCGTCAGGTAGCCGCTAATAATGGGACGACTCGTTCACCGGGTGCGGTTGGATGATCCACAGGCCTATGGGCTATGAGCCTTGAGAAAAAGGAGGGCCATACTCGTATAGGCCGTGCGTAGGTACAGGCCAAGCTCGCCTCTTGAGGCGGTAGACATTTATAGCACACCTATAATATAGGTTAATAGGTAGGTTGTTCGTGGTACGGGGGGATATAATTAATTAATTTAGCGAAAGAGGTAAAATAATATAGATGCAAATATAATTATCGAGTCCAGCAAAGTCCAGCTCCATCTGGGAGAATCCAATATAAGGACGCCCACGCGGACTGAACGTAGGGGGTTTAAACGTTTAAACCTTTCGTTCCAGGAGAGACCCCGTAAACGGGATCCACATATATATATATATATTTATATATATATGCTATTTTCACATTTTCACCAACAACGCGTTCGGGAACGCAAAATAAATCCCGCCGCAATCTCCGTACGTAGTAGACGGACAGCAATCACATGACCCAAACACTCAGACTGATAGCCCCAATATAATAGTCTATTTATAATGGTCAGCTTCAAATAATACTATTGATAGCAGCATGGATTGGCACCAGAGCCGGTCGCCCCGGTGGTCTAACTGGTAGCCACGAAGCCTGTTGGGCCGGATGTCGAGGGTTCGATTCTCCCCATCCATGGAGTTTATATTCTCAAAATTTGACACCGACTGTCGAGAGCGCATATTATAGCGTGGGTAAGCAAAATTCGACGAGAGTTGACGAGGGAAGAAAGTGCTGAAATCTTCTCGCGATAAAAATGCAAAGCAAGAACCGTAGTGGGGGAGGAGGGAGAGGAGCATACTTTGTGACCCCAGATCTGAGTTACGACTAGGGAGGGAGAAAGACAGAAGTGCGAAGATAATGAATGGGATGGGAAAAAAAAGGAAAAAAAAAAACAAGTTCGAATCACACCGTGGTGAGATTTTGACTTTGTTTTGCAAACATTAAAAAAAGGAACCGATTGCATCGGTCGCCCCGATGGTCTAGAGGTAACCTCGAACGCTTCTGAACGTTGATGTCTGGAGTTCGAATCTCACGTGGGTCGGACTTTTGAGTTTATTTGCAAAAAAAAAAAAAAAAACGGAATCAACTGCTGAGAGCGCCAATTAATAGTAGCGTGGGTAGGCACAATTCGATGCGAGTCGACGAGGGAAGGAAAGAAAGGCTGAAGTCTTCTCGCGATAAAAATGCAAGGCAAGAACCGTAGTGGGGGAGGAGGGAGAGGAGCCTACTTTGTGACCCCGGATCTGAGTTACGACTAGGGAGGAGAGAGAAAGGAAGGGCGAAGATAATAAATGGGATGCACAAAAAAAAAAAAAAAAAATGCTGAGAGCGCGCCTTCTTCGCGTGGGTACATAAGCGGAATTCGACGGGAGTCGACGAGGGAAGAAAAGTGCTGAAATATTCTCGCAATAAAAATGCAAGGCACGTATACGGTAGTGGGGAGGGAGGAGAGGAGAACCTACTTCGTGACCCCGGATCTGAGTTACGACTAAAGAGGGGGAGATAAACGAAGGGCGAACATACTACGTACGTAATGTGACGAATAAAATAATAAAACAATCAACGACAACCACACGTAGACATTTGCACGGCAACGATCAACGGCTGCGTCCGACATAGCTGATACATATTTTTTTGTTCTAGATTATTCTCAGAGCTGCTTGCGATCTTGGATTGTTTGGATCTTGATTTTGAATATCGTTCCAAGCCCTGCTGAAGATCTCAATATAGATGCGTCGAACTTGTCGCGTTAGGTCGCAGTCAGAAAGTCTGTATCACACCCCACTCAGGCAGAGCAACATCGCCTACTGCTACTGCTGCTGCTGCTGCTTCCTGCCTGACCTCCTCCCGTGCCCCCCTCCCTCAAGAGATACATACATCAAAGCCGGCTTGCAAACTCAACAAACAGGAAGATGACTGCTGGTGGTGCCATCGACAGCGAGATCGGCACGCGCTTGAGCCCGACTCTCGTAGCCTTGGAGGAGCTCCGCTCTCTCCTTGACGGCAACGACGAGGTCTCCATCCCGGGCGTCGTGGTGACCGGGGCGCAGAGCGCGGGAAAGTCGTCGGTCCTCGAGTCCCTCGCCGGCATCAAGCTTCCCCGCGGCCAGAACATAACCACCCGCGTTCCCCTCATCCTGAGCCTTCAGTCCGTTCCCGGCGAGTCGGAGCACGCCTTGATCGGCCCCGACGCCAGCTTTAAAGGCGCCAAGAAATTCGATGTCGCGGATGCTGGCGCCGAGATCGAGTCGCTCACCACCGAGCTCGCGGGGGCTGGTACGGGCGTCCGGAACACTCCGATACACCTGCGGGTTGTTCGCGACTCTGGCCCCACGCTCACCCTCATCGACCTGCCGGGTATCACCCACAACTCTCAGGACAAGACTCAGGACATCCACGCGGAGACCGTGGGTCTGGTGAAGAAGTACATCGAGAACGAGAACATGGTGATCCTCGTCGTGATCCCGGCGATGGACGACTTTGCGAACGCAGAGGCGGTGGCGCTCGCGAACGAGTACGATCCCGAGGGCACACGCACTCTCGGGGTGGTCACAAAAACAGATAACATCCAACCCGGCTGCGGCATCAAGTCCAAGCTTCGAATGGACCCCGGCCACGTCGAGCTCCGCCTGGGCTTCATCGCAGTGGCCAACCGCACTCCTGGAGAGGTGGAGAGCGACGCACCGGCTGAGCAGGTCCGTGCCAGGGAAAAACACTTCTTCAAGACCAACCCCGAGGTGGCCGGTCTTGAGAAGGAGCTCTGGGGGGTCGACACCCTGGTCAAGCGCATCGTTGGGATCCAGGCGGAGCGGGTTCAGGCGGTGAGAAGTTCAGTTTGGGTTGAGCTTTCTTTGTCTTCGTGTGAGGGGGGTTGTTTCGCGTGTGCCGTGTGCAGATGTTTCTGATCAGGTACAGCAGTATTAAAAGGGGTCAGCGACACCCAACGCACAATCATTAAGGGGCCCCTTAACATAAAAAATACAATATAACACTGCAGCCTTTTCAAAATACAAATCTGCTGTTTTTCAATCACCATACACTACCGGCCCTCTCATAAGGAAGTGCCCCACAAGAAACTCAGCCTAAACATTACGGGAGAAATAGGAAAGTCGACAGCTATTATACTGAAGCTAGTGTGGGACACACCCCTTTCTCAAATAAGAAAGTCAGCCTGAGTCCGATTTCTGGTTTCTTATGAGCGGGCCGGTACTGTACTATATTTAGTAGTTCTGGTATAGTTTCGACCTTTCATGACACCCCACCATACACAACATTTCTCCAGGTCTGATGCTCAGATCCGCTCCATGGAGGCAGGTTTACAGAGCTTATGTCATGCGCAATCTTTTTGTATTAGGCACCGGATCGGTCCGACGCCATCTTCACCACGAAAAGTATTTCTTAATAAAACAACTACTCCCCATACCTCCGCTACCTACAGCAGTAGACGAATTTGAAAAATGAAAGTTTCTCAGGCTGCTGATACTGTTTTTACTCAGATGCTCGATGAAAGCGCCGATCACTACGTATCGTACGAGAACCTTCCTGGGCCTCCAGTCCGGCCGTCCGTAGCGTTCTACGCGGCCACGACAGAGTGTAGAGGGCAAAACAGGAGCAGTAGCCTTCACCGTGTTGTTGACCCACAAATCGTACAAGACAAAGTACCTTAATTTAGTACGGTTAGGGGTAGGGTTCGGATTTAGCACCGTCGTGCCAGAGCATAGTTTCAGCCTGAAAATTCTGCCGCTATTAGGGCCCGTTTTAACGAAGAAGAAACAAAATCGAATTGGAAAAAAAAAATTAAAATCCGCCTTTCATTGGTCAACACACGCACCAGCACCAAATATTAGGATCTTGGGGCATAATATTTGGTGCTGGTGCGTGTGTTGACCAATGAACAGCGAATTTTAATTAATTTTTTTCCAAGATGGATTTATTTTATACTCGTTAATTCGGGCCCTTATTGTAGCACGCGTCTCGGGTCTCAAAAACCGGACTGGGTACCAGATTGGTTTTTACGTGCTCCCTTGAGAAGACACGGCGGCGGTGGTACTGCTTGGAGTGCCTCGCCCCTTATTACGTGGTGTACAAGGGGCGTTTTTGTTTTTACAACGTGCGAGAGGTATACCGTTGGGTAGATGCTACTACTGCTGCTGTGCCTCTCACCGCCTCACCGGCGGGATTGTGGGTCACCTGTATACATATTGTGTGCGTACTTTGCGTATAATAGAACGCTCCTCCATGCACAGCTGCTGTACCCACATGCTTTCATGGGCGTTGGCGGACTCATTCTTATCGAGTAACTTTTCCGCATAATTTCCAATGTTATGTTTCTTTCCAAAAAAAGAGGGAAAATAGGAAAAAGAGAAAATGTTTCCATTTTTTGGAAATTCTTCACAGGGCAAAATGATTGGAAGGCTTCGCGTTCCAATAAATGAAAAAAAAAAGATGGAAAACATAGAAATACAGAAAGTTGCTCGAAAACAATATTATTGGAAAATTTCAAAATTCATGGCTCCGATAAGAATGGCCCGAAACTACCTTGGAACGATACTCCTCGTAGTCGTACTGTGTTAGCAGTGGTTTCACGTACGTTTACACACCAACCACAATTTTTTTTTTCGGGATTGCCAACAAAGTATTTCAGACCTTGACACAAATATAATGAGCTGCTGACCAGTCTATCCCTGTACGAGCCCGCCCGTACGTCGTACTACGGTAGTAGCATAGATAGATCTCCCTGGGGGGTCTAATGGCAGGGCTCGCCTGCCTATCCGCTCTATCAGCATGCATGCCGTGGATGCGGTCGCTCTACAGCGCTAGCGCTCCCGCCGCCGTTTGGCTGTACGCGTATGTCATGTTGTGTTTGATCCCCTTCCGTCGTCGCGAAAATGGCCACACGATTTTTGAAGGTACAACAGGGTACAGCACAACATTTAATAATAGGAGTGTTTCACGAGAAAAAATGTGCAAGTAAGGGCATGCTCTCCAAATGTCCCCAGAAACAGCCCTGATATCTAACAAATCAAGGTATATATAGGGTTTGTTGTTGTCATGCAGGGAATACACTGTGTACTTACTACTACAAGTAGTGTAGTCTGGAGAATGCCCAATAGCTTTGCACACACGAGAAGATAGGAGGGCCAAGTTTCCGTAAATGGTCAAAGAGGTCACGAAACACCCACAACCAACGGATGCGATACACGAAAAGTCAAGATCACACAACGCCAACCAACGGAGGTTTAGGGTCAACTTCGAATAGCCAGCCAACCAACTTACCCTCTCTCACGGGAGGAAAACACGTCTACAACTACTATTGATACCTACTACTACTGCTGAAGAGGCAGATACTCGTATCGTAGTTGTATTTGTAGGGTTGGTATATAGGAGGAACGCTTTTGCTTGATGGCCTTGCTTTTTTTCGCAGTTGGGTGAGCAGCTCAGTTCGCTGGCGAGTAGCTCAGGACTGCCATACGACACTCGTACTGCTGTTGGCTTTTCAGTACGCACGAAGACACATCAATATTGATACAATGTTACTATTAATATACTCAGCAGGAACCTTCGTATCAGGTCGATTTGGTTGCTGGTGATCTCCGCCGGCACCACAATAATACCTGGTACATTTTGTTTTTTTCTGCGTTTTTTTTTTTTTGTTCTCTCCCTCCCATGGTAGTAGTCGTACCTTAGATCCGGGGTCACGTACGTGTCGTAGGCTGTTCTCCCCCCTTCCCAACACTGCACGTACCCTAATACAGTACGATGCGTTTACGGTATTAATAGTACCAGGTATGCGTTTATCGCGAGAGGGGTGCAGCACTTTCTTCCCTACTTGTCGACTCGTTTCGAAGTGTGCCTACGAGCTGGTTCAAGAGGCATGCCACGATAGAGGTGCACCGTGTTATTTCTGAGCTCCTCACTTGACGAGCGTAATAACTCACCGAACAAAAAAAACTGGATGGAAATAAAAAGTGCTGCCGGGTGAGAAATCTCATGACCGAAGTATGCTCTGAAACATTATTCGTCACAAAAAGGAGAGTCCGACGAATTTTGGGTTAATATAAGGAGCCCGACCGTTCAGAAAACGATTTAGCCAAAAAAGTGCTACCTCTACCGTAGCACGCGTCTCAAGTTGAACACCCCACATTTTGTCAGACACGTATGAATGCCGGTTGCAGTATCTATTCGAATGCCACGTATTTGGTATCATACTCATGAACACTAAAAGAGGGTGACACAGCCAGTTTCTTAGTTGAGATCCTAGGGCTGGCGCTAGCGCCAAACGTGTCTCCCCACCGACGACGGGTACCAGAAATAGTCAGGCGTTTACGTAGGAAATATCGTTTTGTTTTCAATGTTGTTTTCTAAACGAGCCGGTCCCAGGTAGGTGGAGGGGTATCATATTATCATTGCGCTCGCCATTCGACCATGTGCAGCATAACCTTGAACGTTAATCACCTAGCAACACTGCCCGAAACAAGAACACCAAGACAAACCGAAACAAAAGAAAGGTAGTCTGATTCTATAAGCCTGTACCAGGAATGTCATATATCCAGATGCGTGTCGTCGCAGCAGCACTGGAATTCTGAGTCATCTTTCTTCGAAGCCATTGTTCGACGCGAGGTGGACCTTTTCGTTTGCTTCTTCCGCTGCCACTGTGCCTGCCTGCCCCCATCTCTCCCGGGGAGGGCCTACCCGGTAGCCTGATCGACAGCTCGTACGGCCGGCGTCGGCGCAGAAGTATGCCAAACTTTTAGGACGTCGTCACATGTCTGCCCGCTTAGGGCCCGAATTAACGAGTATAAGATAAATTCAATTTGGAAAAAAAACAATTCAAATTTGCTTTTCATTGGTCAACACACGCACCAGCACCAAATGTTAGGATCTTGGGGCATAATATTTGGTGCTGGTGCGTGTGTTGACCAATGATGATAAGCGAATTTAAATTTTATTTTTTCCAAATTGGATTTATTTTATGATCGTTAATTCGGGCCCTTAATACTGCCATTTTTTTTTCAAATTAAAATGTTATATGCCATGGGCAAACAAAACATTTTTGAGGCGAGATGTCCACAGCAGGGTGGTGTCATTGTTCAGATATGTAGGTTAGCACCAATCGTGTGGTGAAAAGGGGTCTGTAAATAACACCTTTTCCAGGTCATATCGGTGACCACCCAGGTCGTGATCTCGCGCCGGGTGCACCGATACAAGCTCGCCCTGCGAGACCGGCAGGCCGCCAGGGGGAGAAGGGAGGAGGAGGAAGGGTTACTTCCCATGGTGTGGGGGTGGAATGTAGATGCGAAGTAGAAAGCACGGCGAATAGATATACAGCAGGTTCAATCTTTGGGTAAAGGGTGGTAGTGCGTATTCTATTGAGTACACACAGGGGAGGATAATTGGTTGGATGAGATTGGTGGTATTCGACGAATTGTGCCAAGCTTTTTCAGTCTGAATGAATAATGCCCTGCACATTGTCGGAAGGCAAATACAATAATAATAATCGCGTGGTACAACGCCGCAGTTTGGGTGTTTGAACGCAAGGCATCGGCTGTGTTGTGTCGTCCACACTATTTTCGGTGATATACACGTCTATTCATACAAAAGGTTGCGCGGCGACTATTAATGCTACAACTAACTGTCTTGTGCTACGTACTCGCCAAGTTGTTTGCTTAGGAAGTTGAAAAATCAATCGAGTTTGTTTTTGGGGGAACCGGGTCGATCGCGTTTGATGACTCACGCACGCATACATGTAAATACATATACATGAACTATGATACCTGGTATCACATTACAATATTATCATTACCTTTTTACCATTTTCATACGGCAATGCGGAGCAGGAGATCCAACGCCAATCATTCGTGAACCCAAAGATAGATGCGGAACACGAAAAGGAATGCACAACACAAAAAAAAAAAAACCTTGTCGATTAGGACCCGACGTTCATGACGGGTCTTACACAGACAGGCGGATAGGGTCAAGAATGTGCTGTATAGCACTCCTTGATGTAGATGTGAACCATGCATATTATTATCGTCTTCTCCAGCGAGTGAGGCACCGGGTCATGATATCCATATTTTCATGATGCAAATCCCGACATCCCAACATCCCAATACGGATGGTACTCCACACTCTCTCTAACCGTCGTTGTGTGATCTTTCTATTGGTAAAGACCCAATCACGACAAACCTTCGCACGTATAAGTTACCGAGTTTTTTTGTTTCCCCTCCAGATTTTGCTTTACTTTTATTTTTCTGTGATTGGGCTCAAGGGGATGCCGAATTTTGGTAAAAAAACAGTAGCCATAAAATTAGTTTCGTCAACTGGTTGGCAGGGGCTCACATAACACATGTTCTAAATTCAAGGTCTACTTCCAGGAAACGGCGTGAACGTGTCTCCTTTTGTGCAGTAGTAAGGGGATACGTTCGAGTTGTGTGACGCTGCCTCATGAAAATTAAAGTGTCAGTGTGGGACCATCTTTTGGAGTTGAAAACGAGTTCGTATTGGTTCTACACAGTAGTCGCTTTGTCGATTAGCGCGGAACGGTTTTTGCAGACATGCTTTGGAGTCTGGAACCGGCTCATTCAAACTAAAATATGATAAAAAAGCTTTGTTTTTATGGGGAAACGACTGACTATTGTTAACCTTGTTGAAGGCCTGTGATTGGTCGGATCGAGACACGTTTTCGCTGCTAGCGCCAGCCCTAGACCCGCAACAAAAAAACGGGTGATATCACCCCCCTGCATGGTTCATGGCGGTTATAATTTATACACCAAATACAGGTGACACTCGAGTAGAAACGACAAGCGGCAATCTCTGGCGGAGAAACGCTGGAGCGTGAACTTGACGTTGGTCGCCGTCTATATTTTGATCGCTGTAAATGGTTTCCGGCCGAACGTCGATTTGGTTTACACTGTTCTGAACCCTAGTCAAATGTCAAATATGATGCCTCCCTACACGCACCCGCGAGGTGGAGCAAGCCTTGATTCACGACACGGCGCTTGCCTCATCCCGCGTTTCCCCTGTTCCTGTCCCCTGCAGTTCGTTCCGGAATTCACTAGGCTCGCCAGGAGGCGGATCAAGGAGCTCCGCACCGAGCTGCGTGACATGCCGAAGGAGCTGACCGATGAGAACCAGCGTTGGGATGCCTTCAGGATGGTGCTCTCGCGGGTGAGGGACCAACTAAGGGACATGCTCACCATCGGAGACTGCGGGACTGTCTGCGGCGAAGGAGTGAACATCGTACCCCACGTCACCGATATCTACAGGGAGTACGCAAACGACATTCTCGAGGTTCGTTAAATACCTATCGCGCACGCGTTGTGTTCGCTCTCCCATGCGTGTCGTGCTGTGTTAGGAAATGGACGCAGACGAGAAGGCGCCAGCGAGCGGCTGCTGTAGGGCTAGGTGACCGGGTAGAATCAACAGAATACTTATCTCGACATTCTTGACAAGATGGAGGACACAGTATCGAATGCCACTTACGTTTCTTCTTCATCGGAGGCCCGCTTGCACGTACTTTCCAAAGCTATTGCATCACTGAGTACACACAGTGTTCGCACAGCGGGCAGATCATGACCCGCAGTAGATGCTCTAGCTCCCACGGTGGCCGTTTTGAGCTGTCGTGCGCGCGATCTACAGCACATAATACAAAATATCAATCCCAGCCGGCAAACAATTGTCAAATATCTACCAGGTATATCGTACACACC
Organism: Saccharina japonica; assembly: GCA_008828725.1. NCBI lineage: Eukaryota > Phaeophyceae > Laminariales > Laminariaceae > Saccharina > Saccharina japonica. The sequence goes on from MEHQ01001335.1 coordinate 852,035, forward strand.
CCACCCAGAGAAACATGTCCTGGACCATGAAGACCTTATTGGCCTCTCTCGGTAAAACGATTTGTACGATGCAGATCATACAGATCCCTCCCCCGGCGACTGTACGCGAAATAGCCAGATCTCTCTACAGATACCACCGGGCAGGTCGCAAGCATGCGTGTAAGAGCCGTGTTGAGTAGACCCCACCAACGAGATATGCCCCAGACCATGCAAATCATAAGCACACCAACGTGGAAAAGGATATACAGTAGATATCGCCGATGTTATGGATCAGGGATCTACGCTTCGAAGCGATCTAGATCATGATATAGGGATACTATCCATCCAACGTGTTGAAGGGATTGGTAGCTGCAGGAGTGGTGAGGATTATCGACCCTTTTTATCAAAGCAAGACCAACTCAAATACACTTACAACGCTACACTACGGCGTCTTCGTGTGGGAGGATAGCTTTTTTCGTCCAGGTAGGAAGGAGGAATGGAAAGTACCGGGGGGTGTCGTGGTGCTTGTGCCTGTGCGTGTATTCGAGGGAGGTTGGCCCGCAGAGATGCTGGTGACGATGGGGTTTGATGTGGCAAACACACTAAACATCCGTTTGGCATCGTAGGTCCCACGCGCGGAGAAAACCATGCATTCTTGAATCGTGTCCTACGGCTGTTATCCTGTCAAAGCTGTAATCATATATCCTGCGTCGTGCATATCCCATAAAGGGAACATGTAGGATCTGCACCGTACAGATCCCGCACTCAAGAAACATATGCTAGATCAGGCAGATCGTATAGATCCTTCCAAGATAAATGATCCATAATATGCCGCCATTGATATCACCGAGTGAAAGCGTGTGCAAGAGCCGTCTCTGCATATTCTATCCCCAAAAAAACAAGCGTACAAGAGCCGTGTCTTGTAGATCCCACCCTTAAAAAGACGTCATGCAGATCATCCAGCTAAGATATATATATATATATATATACAATTAATAGGGAATAAGAGGCCCTCCCGCCCCCACGGCGGTAGAGCCATTGAAGCAAGTAGTAAATATGATAGAGGCTCAAATAAAAAATAATAGGAATAAAATTGGAAACAAATTGACGACGAAGATTCCACAGATGCTCCGAGTACCTTGAAGTAAAGTAAGGAGTATTGGAGAAAGCATACTTCAGGTACTTCGTGTACTCGGAGTATTTCGGGGTTCAATACTCCGGGATACTCTGCTCGTACTCGGAGTATTTTCGGTATGAACACTCTCGATACTGCTTCCGTGTACTCCGAGTATTTGGGGCTTCAGTACTCCTCATACTGCAAGTACTCCGAGTATTCAGGCCGCCAGTACTCTAATAATCTACGTAAGTACTCGGAGTACGAAATGTACTCGATGCTCGGAGTATACTCGGAGTGTGAAGTACGTTAAGAGCATCTTTGCATCATTTGAAAGACTCGGCCGTCATTCCCCCCAGGTTCTGAAGCATGTGACTCTCATTACCTCGGAGTAATATTAGAGTATTTTCGAGAAAAGACACTTCAGGTACAGTACTTTGTGCACTCGCAGTTTTTCGGTGTCCAATACTCTCGATACTCGGAGTACTCCGAGTAATTTACGTAGTAGATGTTTTTACTCCGAGTACTGCTTGTTGTATACTCGAGTATAAGTACTGCTCATACTCCCAGTACTCGGAGTATTTGGGCCTTCAGTACTGTTCATACTCCAAGTACTCCGAGTATTTAGGCCACCAGTACTCTAATACTCTCAGTACTCGGAGTACGAAAAATACTCGATACTCGGAGTATCGAGTATACTCGGAGCATCTGTGGAAGATTCTTAATAGGAGTACAAATGGTTGAGGAAATAGAAACGAAGGGGATTGACTCCGAATCAATGCGGGTTGTTTGATGGAAAACAAATTTGAAATAGATGTGGCCAGGGGGGACAGGGGGGGGGCTGGCTGTTCCTGAGAGCTCGTTGTTTGTTGTTGTCGGTTGTCTTGCGGTCATAGCGAAAGGGCCTTGCAAAATCCCTCGCGAGACTGTGGCTGTGCTGATGATCGAGATCATTTGACTCGTGCATGCATGCGTACCGAGTTTTTCGTGAAAACTATAACAGGGCACAAATACTGCATACTCTGCAGCAGGCACATTGTATGTACGTCATACAGCAGGCACATTGTATGTACGTCATACAGCAGGCACATTGTATGTACGTACAATGAAATAAAATTCAAGAGAAAAAGTCGCACAGCACCGCACAGCAGAGGATTGCGCTAAACGAAAAACCGCAAGGCGGTACGTTGCTCTTCCGTGAACGGACAAGACAGATTGGAAACATATACGCATACATTTGAAGACATGCGCAACAATACTAAGTTAGGGTTATGTATATACGTATATACGTGCGTGCACAGACAGCATGATTACAGCATGATGCAGGCTCGCAAGGATGTCACGTGAGCATGTCACCTGGGCATGGCTCTGAACGTGGTGTGTCGTTGAAGAGCTACTATATGGTGTCTCGCGGCACCGTCTACGAGCCTGGTATGATACCTGGTATCCTGGTATCACCTTATTGCGCCGCATTCACAAAAATCGTCTATTTCTTGCCATCGCAGAGTGATCGAGGTTTGTTTTAGAAACCAAAACAAGCAAACCCCACCACCACCACCACCACCACCACCAGCGACACGTTTCTGCTGGTGCTGGTGCTCAGCTAGTGGTGTGGTAATGGTGGCGGTGCTTGACTTGAGGATGGTTGTTGGTGTTGAAGAGCTACTATATGGTGTCTCGCGGCACCGTCTAGCCTGGTATGATACCTGGTATCCTGGTATCACCTTATTGCGCCGCATTCACAAAAATCGTCTATTTCTCGCCATCGCAGAGTGATCGAGATTTGTTTTAGAAACCAAAACAAGCAAACACAGCCACCACCACCACCACCACCACCACCACCACCACCACCACCACCACCAGCGACACGTTTCTGCTGGTGCTGGTGCTCAGCTAGTGGTGTGGTAATGGTGGCGGTGCTTGACTTGAGGATGGTTGTTGGTGATCTCTGGTACCTGCTCGTACCTGGTACCTGGTATGGGGTGGAATACGTATGCTTGTTTTCCCGAGGACCACCCGTGGTACCTGGTAAGTAGGCCATGCGACATGACCAAGCTTCGCGAACTCGGGACGGCTTTGAACACGAGCAGAAGTAGGAGGAGGGGGCGTTATCTAGGGGCCTTCAGATACCCCGTCCGTTTCTAAAGCAGTGGTGCTTTCGTCGCGTACGGTGACAGAAGGCCACGTACGTATCATACGATACGAGTACGATCAGAACGAGGATGAACGATACAATCTCAGCAAGCAACCGCACTGCTGCAATATACCCGTACGCAGAGCAGCCGCGAATCGCTGTGGCCACGACGACAGGCACGGCGCACGTACGAGTTGTACTACAACAGTATCCCAGCCTGCGACGTAAGAAGACGGTGCCGGGCATGCCGGCGTAGGGATAAGCGTGCGTTTTAAACGTGTGTGGGACAAAAATAAAATAAAATGTTTGTTTGCATTTGCTCAACTCTAAGTTGCTATGATAAAGTGGGCATCAAAGATCACTTGATTAAAGTATTGTTTTTTGGGCATCAGACGAACTATATATAATAGATAGATATATATCCTAACGTGAAAAATGAGCTATATCCTGCAGATCGCACATAACAGGGGTGTGGTATTTTAGAAGAGGTGATCATGTCGGATCGAATACTGGGTACGCACGTAGGCACGCACGGCTGTATACAGGGAGACCCGTGAAAGCATAGGTACAAAAGGTCCTGCTGTTCTGAGAGAAGCAGCGGGTGTGCTCATGCCATGAATGACTATAATAGTCTTACGACCATAGAACCTGGCAGAGAGGGGTTAATATCCTGGGGCTAGCTTTCGGTCAGCCAAACCGTTCCACCCGTTTATAAATGGTTAGAACTTCCACCCACCGCCGGCCGAACCACTTCTGTCTCACTACACAAAACCTGCAGTACACCGGGCTGATGTCGTTACGTCTCTAGACATTCCTCGTTTGTGTGGGGCTCCATTCATTATTTCCCTTCGCGTATTTGCATGCATAGTACAGCTCGTTGTATAATCGTAGTTTGAGAGCGAATCACCGACAACTTCACCTTGTTAACGGCTGTTCACTTAACAAAACTAATGCACGCAGGGTTGTGCCAATCGCGGCTATATGCCAGGATGGTCCTGTTCGCCGCGAAACATCGGTTATTCTGTACGATGTGTTTTGATTTGGACAAGTTCACGTACGTATTGCAGCACGAACGCTTGGTTGTTTTGGACACGCTGTCCTCCGTAAAACGATGGTGCTCAACATCGGGCCTGGCAAGCTCAGTTCCTGCCGAGCCCTAGATTGATTGATGCTGTAGAGCGTCGTCGTTCAGGTTTTTGTTGCCGCGACGCTAAGCGTCTCCTTCGCGCGTATTGGTTATCGAAGCTGACGTACTATCTCGACGGACGGTGCAAAAACCTTTTGCTGTAGAAACTTGCAACAATTTTCAAAGGTTAAAACATGATGTGCTGGCGTCGGGCTGGGTTGACACTCCTCACGCCACTCTCCACGACGTTCCTCAAAACATAAAGCAATGTCGCTGAAACTCAAGAGCTGTGCCTGTGATTTCCCCATATATGGGCTAGCCGGATATTCCGTAATTTCTTTTTGCACACCCCCCGACATATTTTCCCTATGCGCGGCAGGATGTGGTCCCTGATTTTTTCTCCGACCTATACCACCAGAAGGCGCGCGATGCCTTGAGTCGTGTGGACGGAATGGCTCTGCCCAATCTGCTCGCTGGGCGGGTCTTCAACGTTCTGTTCCGGGAGGTCTTCTCCGACGACCTTGAAGATCTGTCTAAACAGATGGTGGACACGGTCAGATACTACACGAAAGGGGTTGTCGAGAACTTGTTCGAGGACGCATGCAAGGGCTACCCGGTCCTGCTCAAAGACATCAAGACGACGCTGGTCGAATAATTCATGGACGGCAAGCGCCAGCAAGCCGTAAGGGCTGTCTCGAACATCGTTGACGCCGAGAAGAAGGGCTGGGTGTTTACCCAGAACCGCGCGTACGCGACACATATTTCGAGTGTCCGTGACACGGTAAGTGCCGTGCAGACCAGCAAGAAATGCTCCCAGTTATCTGTGAAGGCCGGCTACAGATACCTTGACAGCATCAACGCCGAGGCCGTGGGCGACGTGCCGAAGGCGTTCGTCCAGAAGATGGTCGACACCGTTACCGAGAAGGACGAGGACATCAGCAACCTTCAGGTAAAGGCATTATTATTGTACCAGTATTATTGCAGTATGCTACGGTGTATGTAGGGGGTGAAACTGCAAATGCCACGAGGTTCCTCACCTGGTTATACTATGGGAAGTCCATATCACACCCAAACACTGGCTTTTTAAGAAAGCAAAAACACACACACTGAACCCGATGGGCACTCCCCATGACGCATATGCCACGGTAGAGAGGTGCGGAGGCGTGCTACGATAGAGGTAGAACGTTTCGGGCGAAAACGTTTTTTTCTGAAGGATTGGGCTCCTTAACCCGAAATCGTCGGACTTGTTTTGCAAAAAAAAAATGATTGTGTACTTACTTAGGGCCCGTTTTAACGAAGAAGAAAAAAAAACAATTTGGAAAAAAAAAAATCAAATCCGCTTTTCATTGGTCAACACACGCACCAGCACCAAAGATTAGGATCTTGGGGCATAATACTTGGTGCTGGTGCGTGTGTTGACCAATGAAAAGCGAATTTGAATTTTATTTTATTTTTCCAAATTGAATTTATTTTATACTCGTTAATTCGGGCCCTTAGACCATGAGATTGTTCGTTGGGTACATAGCATTTTTGTTTTTTTTTTCTTCATCCAGGATCGATTTCTGGGCGAGGTGGACGAGAGCTCCTTAAGTGAACACCCTCAGAAAATCTATCGTACGTAGCGTGCGTCTACAGTAGCGCCATGTTTTTGCCTTCTGAGGATCCTCACTTGAGGAGCCCTGTACTAATAGTAAGTCATTAGTAAGTCACCTAAAAATAGAGCTTGGAGGGTGGAAAACAGTGCTGCCCGATCAACAATCCCATGGCCTACTGTCATAGGTATATACAACCAAAACTTTGCCAACACAAGACGCGCGCTACGATAGAGGTGGCACGTTTGGCTGAAAACGTTTCTGTAAGAAGGGGCTCTCCTTAAGCCAAAGTCGTCGGAATTCTGCCATTTTAGGGTTGCAATATGTTTGTGTTGGGATCGTTAGGCCGTGATATTGTTAATCCGATAGATCTTTGGTCTTATTCCAAGAACAGTTTTTAGGTGGGGTATAGAGCTCCTTAAGTGAGGAGCCTCCGAAAACACATGGTGCACCTCTATCGTAGCAGGCGTCACAAGAAGAGTGAAATTCCGACGATTTTTGTTTGGGTTAGGACCCCCGTCATTCAGAAGGCGTTTTCAGCCGGAAAGTGTTATATACTACGTACCTCGACATATGGTATTACGGAGGACCATAGTAAATAGGACCACATATTGTGCGGAAATACAGGTAAATATGTAGGTTTTTGTGTCTACCATAGGTCCTATTTACTATGGTCCCCCGTAATAGCACGCATCCCATGGTCTAAGTCTGTGACAAAAAAACGGTGGTAAAAGCACACGATTTATTTCATTTTGGAAGTGTTTCCCTCGCTTTACAAACATCGTCAATCATAAAGTGTTTGGCCCAAACGTGCTACCCCCACCGTGGAAGGAGTCTATTGACCCAAGGTTGCGGTAGGGGAATCCACGTTTCTAGGTTTCAGCCGCTCACAGCCACTCGGCCGAGAGACTGCCCTAGCTCGTTGCAGGCCTACGATTCGATGTTTGTTGGTACGTTGGGACGAGGATTTAGTTGTAAGTGTTTACCCTTGCCCGGAGTAATATAGGTATTCAGGTCCATGTTTGCGTGAGGTACAGCAGTAGTCACTCGCTCGAGTTATCGAAAGCAAGGGAAATGGAAATAGGAAAGTAGGCCCCCTATCGCCGCACCGACGCATGCTGCGATAGAGGTGCACCATGTGTTTGCTGAGCTCCTCACTTGAGGAGCTCCATACTAATAGTAGGTAAACACTGTTTTTGGACCGGTGCTACGGTAGGGGGGTCGCTTTCAAGTCCGACGTTTTCAGCCGACAAGAGCCTCTGGGGCGAGTGACTACGTATTTCGTTGTAATGTCAAGCTTTTTATCATTTTGTGTTTCCGCGAAACGCACCGCCATGGGCTTGTTTGTTACTCTGCGGCCACAGTTCAGTTTCATTTTTTATTTGAGTGAGTTACAACGCCACTCGCATCCAAGTGGCGTAAACGTTATACTATGAGCAGTAACACATAAACAAACGGAAGTCCGACGAGTTTTGAGTTTAGGAGCCCAACCATTCGTGAAACATGTCAGCCAAAAGATGCTTCTATCGTAGCACGCGTCCACCAGTCTAATTTTCGTACATTAACGCATTGGCAACCCCGCGAGCGGACAATGCACGGTCTTGAGAGGCATGCTTCAAAACAGAAGCGGCGACTCCCAGCTTATTGGGGAAAGGTCTGAAGCATTACTCTCCCTCTTCAGAGCACTCTTGTGTATGCTGAGCGTCCAATGTCCTCCTCGTAAGTAACCCCCCCCCCCCCCCCCCAATCAGCCTCACAAACGGTTCTTAGTAGCATGCAGCTCACCCTTCAGGCGACTCGCCCAACACCTCACGGCGCTTCGCGCTTGGTGCTAGCAGTCTGCCTAGTAGGGGAAAATCCGGCATGTTCCGTCCGGTCATTGCAGGGATGCGAGGGTCTATCGTCATACCACTACGGCCGTGCACGACATGAGTACGACCCCCCCCCCCTCTTCCCCTCCCATCGCTGGCCCTCTCCTCGCTGTTCATCAGGTGTCACTCCACGCCTACACCGGCGTGGTCTGCACCCGCTTGTTCGACGTGGTCCCCAAGCAGGTCCACCATTTCCTTGTGGACAGCATCTGTGACGGCCTCGTCCCCTGGATGCTGGAGAAGGCCACAACGACGAACCTTGCGGCCTGGTTCCGCGAGGACGACAAGACCCAGAGGAAGCGCGAACACACCCGCCGCAAAATGACCCAGTTCATTCTGGGCTTGAAACGCCTGGAAGGGGCGCGCGGTTTTGAGTGACCAGGCGAAGTTTCCTTCTCCCTGGGGACGTGTGTAGCGTGTACAGCAGTGACACAACGACACCTTACTGTAGCAAGCAACGCCGTTTGCTAGCTTGGGGCTGGATTTCTTATCTGGAAAACGGGTGGTGTGTTTTACACCAACGCGCGGTTGGAACGCCTACCACTATTCTTTTATTTGTTTTTCCTGTGAATCTCAGCGTGGCTGTCTTTAGCGGTCACCTTTTGTTGCAGGGTGTCATGGTGCTGCTCTGTACGGTACGGTAGCGGAAGCATCGGAGGTCCCCCTTTGTGGACAACACACGAAGCGCGGCACGAACACGCGCTTCCTGTGGTTTCCAGACGGAGGGATTTTCCATTCCCGACGAAGAGAAAGAACGAGTTTCCCTGCCTATTGATTGGCGGGGGGTCGCAGAAAGAGCTCGCTCTCCTGTTTATATGGTACGCAGATATAGTTCATACTCTGGGGTATATTGATAGCCTGCCCTGCTCGGAGGTGAAATGCGCAGGGGGGGGGGGGTGCTTCATTTTCATGCATGGCCGTAGTCGTATGACCATAGACCCTCGTATCCCTACAATGCCGGGACGGAGCATGTCCGGTTTTCACGGGGGGGGGGGGGGGGGGGGGTCTTCTACCTCAGGCAGGTGGGGTAGCTGTGGTGCGATCGCGGAAGAAGTGGCTTTTGTAAGCAGATAACGCGAGACGGTCTCGTGCACGCTGTAGTTCGACGAGATCCCCATCGGCATCGTGTTGAAAAGACGCGACGGCGACCGTTGTACTCCTATCGAGATCCCGATGGGTTTGGGGGGGGGCTGGTAGGAGTATACGGTGGACGGCCGGAAACAGCACCTAAACACATACCGGGGCAGGTGGAGACTGGGGGTGTGGTGTCCACGGACGAAAATACGTCGTGATCGGCCGGTGGGTCGGTAGTGTCGGGGCGGGTGAGACCCTTGCTACGATTAGGGTAGCATTTAGTGGGCAAATACGTTTTGACTACCGGAGTTCCTTAACCCGAGAAAAAATGTTTACCAAACGTCGCTGGGTATGCACATCTATGGAAGCTTTTTCTCGACTAAAGCAGGGTTCTGTCTTGTTGGAAGGAGGGGGGGGGGGGGGGGGGGGGCTTCTATCTTTTGAGGGAATAACGGACGGTGGGTTTGGTGCGTGCTTTGGCGGGCGGAAGGGGTACGAGGGCCGCTCGGTAGACTAGCTCAAATTATTTGGTAGCTGGTGGCTAGAGGGTAGGGCCGCGGATGGAATGTGTTTGAAAGGTGGGTGGCGCGAACGATCGCCTTGGTCGATGAGGGCCCTCTCGGGTTGCTGCGGTACAGCACAAGAAGCGCGATGTCAGCATAGACTTTCAGCACTATTCGACGCAAGGGGAGCTTCAATTCCTTGTGGAATAGGTCACTGTTGGGTTGGTCCATGTTTAGCGGGGACAAGGGCATGGCGAGGACTGCTCGTACCGTAACTCAAACGGTGTGCTGCTACGTAGTTGGTGGCCCTAAAGGTGGCATCGTAGATTGAATGCATTTCTAATCAAACTGCGTGCGTGCGTGGTCCATGACCTCGCCTATGGCCGGCCTAGCTTTGGCGTCCAACACAGGGAGCTAAACGCGCCAAGGTGTTTCGCTGTCTGTTCCGACTGTCGGAATTTGTCGGCTCCGGGCGAGGAACTCCTATCTTTCGGTCCCTAAAACGAACGGGAAAAGGGAAGAAATGGCAGATGGAGGACCACTACTGGTCGTGTAGTTGCATTAGCGAAGATTGGCGGGTAGCTGGTGACTACGAGTGTGGGAGTAAACACGGGGAAAGCTGTGTTTGTTGTACGTATATATGGTATGAGCAGGACGCGCTTATTTATTCCCGACATGACCGAGGATATCCCTTAAATTACAGTATAATCGGCTTACAATGCAACAGAGTGCAATATGTAATTGTGCGCGTTTAGTATTTTCTATGCGCGGAAGGTGTAGATTGTCGACGAGAAGGCTGTATGTTTTATTGTTTTGGTTCGGTACTATTCTGCGGCCCCGGTGCATCGATAGCTGATAGCTAAGGGTGGCCTCGCGGGGAGATGTGAGTGCGTTAAGAGACGAAGAAGGTCCGTCGAATACACAAACGTAGACGACGAGCTCGCGTAGCCTCAACACGTCTGCACTTGCCTTGATCTCCTGCAAGTTTGTGTTTCGTGGCGCTTGTTGGATAAATAGGAAAAACAAACAGGATATTGTTACTACCAATAGCTAGCTCAGGTATATTGATAGCTGGTCTTGGCAACATAGTGCAATCTGCGCCTGCGCCTTCGGTCCTTTCTTTGCGCGCGTGGTATCAATGGCCGACGGTAACGATATATGATTATACTGTTTGGGGTACGCAGGGGGTATGGGCAGGAGAGGCAGGCACTACTCTGAAGCTCAAGTGTGCCGATAGCTGATAACTAAGGGTGGCATCGCGGGCCAATACACAAACGTGGGTGACGAGCTCGCGTAGCCTCAACGCATCTGCGCTTGCCTTGGTCTACCGTATGTTTGTGTTCCGTGGTGCTTGCTTGAAAAAGGAAAATGTAGGACAATTATATATAGCGTTTTGTAGCTCTGATGTATTGATGGCTGGTGACTAAGAGTGGCATCGCAGATGGAATGCCTTCTCGTTACCATTTGAAGCGTATTTGGTCAAGTCACAAATTGCGTGACGAACTCGCGTAGCCTCAACACGTCTGCGCTTGCGTTGTTCTGCCGCAAGTTTGTGTTCCGTGGGGCTTGTTTGAGAAATAGGGAAAAATGCAGGAGAATGCTAGCAAGCTCAGGGTATATTGATAGCTGGCAATGGTTACCAGATGAAGCGAGTTCGGCGAACGCACGACAAGAGAGACGGACCTGCGTGGCCTCGATACATCTGTGCTTGCATCGGTGTGCCGCAGGTGGTGGTTTGGGCATTTTCCGAGAAAGGGAAAAGGAAGGAGGGGTACTAGGATAGTTAGCCCAGGTAAATTGATAGCTCGAAAGGAAAAGGGTGAGATCGCGGACGGGAGGCCTTCGTTCTCAGGCGAATAGGTTAGGGGCGAAATGGACACGAATCTTGGCGAGCTCGCGTAGCCTCGATATATCTGCGCTTGTCGTATGTCTTCGGTAAGAAACGAGTGGCGGCAAGTGTAGCTGGTATATGCTGGACAGGAAACATACGGTCGTTGCCGGCCTGGGCGAGACGCCGCCGGTGGGGTAGAAAAGCTATCGCTTGTGTTTTTCGTTTTCCTCTGCGGGTATGGTGTGTAGATATTGAAGCACTTGCATTACGGTTACGTTTGAAATTTATAACGATTAACGGCGGAACGAGGAATGCGATTGGGATGGTCCCGGGCAAACCTGGCGAACCAGAACGGAGATGAGCGTTACTGGTTATTTGTGTTGGTGAGATGTATGCTGTGGCGGAAGCCGGATAGAGTTTGCGTTGTAGCGGGGCAATGTGTTTCCAACATGTTTGGATTTCGACCGTTGCGAGTATCTACAACAACTAACTGCTGTTGGGTTTCACGATCATGGTATATACATATCTACGTGGGTTCAACAAGAAACAATATGATGATTTTTCTCTAAAACAAAAAATGATATGTTGCACGTTTTGAGGTAACTCTAAACGGTCCTCCCCACAATAATCCTGCTGGCTCGCAGCATAAACAACTGCTGTATGAAAGGTGCTACCTGCCACCTGCGATGCAGTCGTATCAAGGTGTAGATGCCCACCGACAACACTGCGCGAAGCCAGGGGTCACGGTCTATCGCTTGGCACGATACTCTTAAGCAAACCACTTGGCAGCGAAACACGTTTTCCCATCGTATACTATAGTAGTTCGCGCGATCAAAGTATATAGCCCACGCAACTTGCAAAAATACGAGTTTCGACGAAATCCTCGATCTCAAGGCTGTCGTTTTTTTTTTTTCTCTCTATATATATACAATCGTTTTCTCTAACGAACCACCCCAGAACCCTGCTGGCTCGCAGAATATGCAACTACTGTATGAGTCGTGGTACTTGTCGCCTGTTACGCAGTCGTATCAATGTGTGGGTTGCGGTCCACCTTTCGGCACGATACTCTAAAGCAACCGACTTAGCAGGTACAGGTCTCCCATCCCATATTATACATACACTCGTTTTTTTCCAGACCTGCGCCATAGAGCGTGAGATCACTCATCCCTCGGATTGAGTGTTCCGTTTTTCTACCAAAGCCATACCTGGTAGTTTGCAAGTCTTCCAGGAAACTGTTCAAGCAACATGAGAAACGAGCGCTGCCAAAAGGATGTAGCGCCGAGTATTCCACACCCTAAAACGTACCGGTAGTCGTGTGTTTTGTTTTGGTGTCAAGTCACAAGGCCTGTCAAGGGTTTCCATCGCTGTCTTTTTTATCTAGGGATGAAAGTGGTGTTCCCTTCCTGACATTGTTTTGTTTTTTACCCGTCCCAACAGAAGGGGTTGCAGTTAGTTTTTGACTTCTGACGAGTGCTACGATAGAGGTACGAGCACATTTTTTGGCTGTTTTTTTTTTTTTTGTGAATGACGAGGCTCCTTAACCCAAAAACTCGCCGGAATTTCGTTGTTGTGTTGCACCACTTTTTCATTACTTGCGTACCGCCATATGGGATTTTTCATCGGTTTTGCATATAGATATAGCACTTTTGTTTCCCCCCAAAAACAATGTCTGGGTGACTAGGTATAACAGAGCTAGCTCCTCGAGTGACCACCACCCTTAGAATAATCCCGGTGCACCTCTACCGTAGCGTGCACCTGCGGTTAGTTTTCGCCTCATGACAGGCAATATTTCCACACCCGTTTGGGCTCTCGGGTGGGCACACCTACTCGTACCGGTTACATGTAGCAGGACTCTTTTACTAGGATTTTTGTGATAAAAATGACGTACGTAGCGTAAAGGAAATCTTGGTGGGGTTGCGCGAACGGACTCCATCGAAGCCAGGTTACGGTTGAGGTTGCTGAGCTCTCCCCGTGTGAGGAGAGAGCTCAGAGAATGAGTCACCGCCCCTCTAGGGTGGCATCACTCTTTTGGGTGATACTGTGTAAACTGTATAGCTAGAGAGAGCTCCTGATATAAGGAGCGCTCAGAATATTGCCTTGGGCTAACCCTTGACCGTACCTAGCGTGCATTTTCAAGAAAACACACAACCCCCCCTCCCCCCCCACTAGCTTTAAAAATCGGTATATTGCTCTCAAATCGCATGAAAATGTACGCCTTGTCAGCGACGCCCCTACCACAGTACCACATTAGTCAACTTATTTATTTCAAGACAGTCTGATGTTGGGTACAGTTCCTCGGTTAAAAACCCACCCAATCGTCGGAAACTATTTTGGAGGAGCTGAAAAGTGCTTGTACCCGATGAACAATGTCATAGCCTAAGTATGGGCCCATATTAACGAGTACAAAATAAATTCAATTTGGAAAAAATAAACTCAACTACGCTTTTCATTGGTCAACACACGCACCAGCACCAAATATTAGGATCTTGGGGTATAATCTTGGGTGGTGGTGCGGGTTCTGACCAATGAGAAGCGGATTTGATTTTGTTTTTTTTCCAAATTAATTGATTTTGTTTTTCTTCGTTAAAACGGGCCCTAAGTAAACGTTCTAAAAGAATTCAACACAATAATGAAAAACCGGACGATTTTAGGTTAAGGCAGGTGAAGGAGCCCGGATCATACAGAAAAAAAACAGAATCAGCCGAAAAGTGCTACCTCTATCGTAGCAAGCACACGTCGGTTGATGACAAAATGACGGCTTTCTTCTAGAAACACTACAACAACAAAAAAAAACATGCTTGCATGACACAAAATAGGATACATGTATGTGCGACGCTTCGTCGTAAAATGACCTCAGAGCACAGACCGGACCAATGCTACTACTTACTGCGGTAGGGGGCTTCACTTCTACAGGGCGTTTGACGCAATGTACGGTGGCCTGCATGCAGGTACACCATGGATTTGCCTTCTGAGGGTGGCTCGTAAAATGACCTCAGAGCACAGACCGGACCAATACTACTGCGTGCGGTAGGGGGCTTCACTTCTACAGGACGTTTGACGCAATGTACGGTGGCCTGCATGCAGGTACACCATGGATTTATTTGCCTTCTGAGGGTGCGGCTGGTCAGCTGAGGAGCTCCACACCTCACCCAAAAACAGATTTTGGAGGAAAATAGAAGTGCTGCCCGATTAACATTCCCGTTGCCCAATTAGTACACAATGAAACATATTGCATGACAATAATGATGGATTTCCGATGATTTGGGGCTACGTACGAGGGAGCCCCGTCATTCAGAAACGAAACAAAATAGCCAAAAAAAGGTATACCTTCCTCTACCCTGGCACGCGTCCCACCCCTCAAAAAAAAAAACACATGGTGCACCTCTCTGCCTTAACGAATATGTTGGTATACAACCAATACGTTGGGTAAATCCTTGATACTGCGGTACAAAGCACGCAGCCTTCCAATGCTATCGGGTAGTCGTTTCCTACTCAGCTACGTACAAGGAGTCCCTTCGGTCACAAACGTTTTTTTATCGAAGAAAGGGCCGCCTTATACCTGAAGGCGACGCATGCTATACGGCGGTAGAGGTGCATCATGTTCTAACAATAAGGTTTTGCCTTCTGAGGGTGGTGGTCACCTGAGGAGGGGCTCTATATGCCTCGCCCAAAAACTCGTTTTGGGCGATAATAAAAAGGCTACCCGATGAACAGTCCCCCCATGGCCTAACTAACCCCCATGGCCTAACTAACCCCCATGGCCTAACTAACCCCCATGGCCTAACTAACCCCCATGGCCTAACTAACCCCCATGGCCTAACTAACCCCCATGGCCTAACTAACCCCCATGGCCTAACTAACCCCCATGGCCTAACTAACCCCCATGGCCTAACTAACCCCCATGGCCTAACTAACCCCCATGGCCTAACTAACCCCCATGGCCTAACTAACCCCCATGGCCTAACTAACCCCCATGGCCTAACTAACCCCCAGATAAAACGAAAGCTAGCGCAACACAATAATGGAATTCCGACGAATTTGGGTTAAGGAGCCCCTCCATTCAGAAACATTTTCAGCCAAAAATTGCTACATCTGATCGATCGTAGCACGCGTTTTTTTGTTCAAATCTCTCTGAAATCGAAATAACGCGGCACGTCCCACAACGCCCAAGTGACAAAACTCCCACGAGGAGAGCAGACGAGAGCGAAGAAGGCATGCGTCGGCGCGTGCGCGTCCCCGCCAGTATAGTTTTGCGTTTTGCGTCGCAGGCTAGGAAGCTATCGCTCTAGGGGTATCTTGGGGGTGGGCGTAGGGATCCCTGAAACACCACGAGCGGGACAGCCCACGAGCGGGGCAGCGAAGGCGACGGTGCTATCGAAGTCTTGACGGCATCCTGTTGTTTTGTGTGACGATCACTCGGTTCTTGGTCGGGTTGGCAACATCGAGCTGGTTGAAAAGTTGGGATTGCGACCGCCATGATTGGTTTTGAGGCGCCACCGCCGGGGTACGCTGTGCTATGGTCTATAGGCGTGGGCGCGGCTGTTGTCCCGGTGGCCTCGGGTTGTGGTTCACGTGTTGTCGCCTCGGTCGTGGTCATCGATGCCACCAAGAAATGACGAGATTGTACCGGGGGCGTTTGCCCACCGTGGACATGCCGGTCCAAGTCGGGCCGACTCCTCAATTTGATTTGAATTCTTTGGAAAAGAAGGTCCTGGGACCTTCTTGGTTTTTTCGTCCAATTCAAATGTATTAGACCCCAAGATCCTAATCTTTGATGCTGATGCGTGTGTTGACCAATGAAAAGCGTATTTGAATTTTATTTTTTCCAAATTGAATTTATTTCATACTCGTTAAAACGGGCCCTAACCCCCATGGCCTAACGATACCAGACGCGTGCTACGGTAGAGGTATACCTTATTTTGGCTAAATTCTTTTCTGAACGATCGGGCTTCTTAAGCCAAATTCGTCGGACGTTCCTTTTTGTGTCGAATAATGTTTTAGACTATACTTCGGTCATGATATTTCGCAGCCGGCAGCACACTTCTATTTTCCCCCAAAATCTTTTTTTTCGGTGAGGTATGGCGCTCCTTAAGTGAGGAGCTCAGAAAAAAACATGGTGCAACTGTATCGCAGCATGCGTCACTCACGAAACATACATTGCAACACAATAATGAAAAAAAGGTTCCGACGACGGGTTTGGGTTAAGGAGCCCCCGATCGTTCAGAAACCATTTCACACCCAAAAGGTGCTACGCACCTCTGTAGTATATCGTAGCACGCGTAAGGGCATGCTATACGGGTGCAACAGGAGAGCACCGAGGGTGCACAAGGATCCGAGACTCTGACACCCTACAAGCCCCAGAGCCCAGAACGAAAAACCAGCCGGACCGTTGTGATCCCAGGAAACGATAGGACAACTTTTTTTGTATTACCCCCCTCCCTCACCAGCAAAAACAAATTAGGATGGGTCTCTAAAACCAAGTGACAAAGGTACAAAAAACGAAAGAAAAATGGTCTTCGCTTATTTCGTCCTGTGATCGTAGCGCTCCAGTTCGTTTTCCATTATGACCTTCCTAGGAGTGTGGTGTCGTTTTCTCTTTTTTCTCGCATACCCCTGGGAGCACCTCATTTCTTTTTTCTGAGGGTTCTCTTGTTTCCCCACGTGAGAAGGGGCTCAATGCTCGCCCAGAAACTGACTTTTGCAAAACAAAATATGGAAAACCCAACCTGATGAAAACCATCCCATGGCCTTGGTGTACAACGGATATAGTACCGACAAACAAGAATTGACCTCGGACGAGATTGGGCTAAGGACCCCCCCGCGATTCAGAAAATACTTAAACTAGAACGTTTTACCCCCTATTGTAGCAATATCGGTCGAGCAAGCACGTCTGGCCGTGCCCCGCCAACCGTAGAAATCCAAGTAGCGGGAGAGGGTGCGCCGCATGGGATATATATACTTTGAATATATACTTTTTAACACATTGGCGGCAGGGTGTGCTCGGGCCGGTGTCAGTCAGTTTGTCGTTTCGGTAGCTGTTAACAGTCTCCTTGCGCGAGGGATCCTCTGCTGAACGTCTGCTGGCACACAGAGTATTGACCCCGGCGCCTACGACACATCCCCCCCCCCCCCCGCTCGAACTTACAGGTATACACCGTGGTGTCGGCGCACAACTAGTTTGACGGACCGGGCTCTCCGATGGGGGTTCGAAGCACTTTTCTCTCTAGGCCAAAGTATGTAGGTATCACCTGTGTTGCAGTGCCCACAAAAAAATGTTTTTTCCCCAATATGCGGACTAACCTTCAGCTGGAAGCACCTCTCTCTAACCTGCTCTAACTGTGTTTTTTGTTCCTGTAGGACATTCAGTAACTCTGCTTTACCTCCGAACTTCCCCATTAATCCAATGAGCTCCTCGGTGCACTCCCGCGAGTGCGCCAAAGCGACAGCAGTTTTCAGTGTCCTCTTTCGATGCGGACCTCGTCGCCGAAACTTGGAATGTGGTACCCAAGGCTTATGACGGACCGGGTTTCTTGATCTTGTATCATTTTGGAGTTTTACCTGGTACAAGTGTTTTGCAACAGTATTCGTGATGTACCCGTCTCACATTATTATTCAGTTGCCATCTGACATTTTGTTTTTTTTCGGTCATCCCTTTCATTATCTTCGCCTTTCTATTATCTCTCCTCCTTTGCCGTAACTCAGATCCGGGGTCACAAAGTAGGCTCCTCTCCCTCCTCTCCCACTACGGTTCGTGCCTTGCATTATTATCGTCAGAAGGCTTCAGCCCTTTCTTCCCTCGTCGACTCGTATCGAATTGTGTGCAGCTCTTATTCTAATCGTTCCATTCACATTTGGTATACCTATCAATCATTCATACACCTGAGTACTTTTGACAAAACCTATACAAATAATAATGCAGTCCCCCTTAGAGACCTTCGCACTGTAGTAGTATTTGGGAACATTTATTCGCGGGTGGATATTTTAGCCCTTTCTCAAGATCAGGTTTTGGATAAGGTCCGCAGTAGAACTAATAACTCCTCACGTGTAGAGCCTGATGCACAATACCTGCCATAATACCTGGTAGGCGTTACCCCGTGTAAGGCTAACGCGCGTCTATAGAGCAATCTCGAGCACAGACTCGGGAAAGCTCGCCCCCCTGGCCGCATTTATCACAATATATGTGACTTGCCTCAGGGTTTTCTAGGTTATGGCGTTCGTGTAGATAGGCTAAAGCTCGGCGAGGAGACAAGACACGAAGCGGCAACCTGTTCACTAGAGAGCGGTGGAGGTTATAGCCTTTTCCCACGATGTAGGCCCCCTATTTGAGGGGATAGTCCACGGCAGTGATTGCGAGAGGTCGGTCGCAGGTGGGTGTGACGCACTTTACTGAGAACCGCTTATGAGGCGGACTCTTGGAACGGATGCTATGTTATAAGGATTACCCTGGGCTGGGTAATCGATGGATCGTTCACCCCTATAGCTCACAGTAGTAGGTAACACCTTCGCATTTGACTTCGTCGAGGACGCGGGTTCGAATCTCACTTACATAACGTTTCTTTTATAGAAACGCTTGCGCGTGCGTCCCTGAAAACACGCCTCCCTGGTTCCGCAGGTATTGAAACGAAGCGGGTAGGTCAACGTTCGCGACCGTATACGGTACCGACGTCCCAAACATCCCGCCGTTCAGAGGGGGGGGGTAGCGTACCCTGGGCTGGGTAATCGATCGATATTTTACCCCTATAGCTCAGTAGGTAACACCTTCACACATAGCTTCGAACGCATTTACGTAGTTGTTTTATGGCGTGGCCACTTCGGGGGGGGGGGGGGGGGGCGTCCGTACTACTACTGTAGAGGTGCGTTACCCTTTTGCCAATTACCCGGGTACTCGCGGCGGGTATTACCCGGCTTGATAATAACCCCCACGGGTACGAGTAACACTTCATACTCGCTGAGTATTTGAGCCCCGGGTACCGGGATACCCAGGTACACGTTGGCTTATTACCTTGGCAATCCCGGAGATAGATGGCAAAACTTTGATAATCCCCTAAATAAATGCTGACATTGGGATTATTTGGTACATACATATACGCCCTCGAGAAAATGCTGTCTTATGCCTCGCATCTCACACCATACTCGCGGTGTTACGCTTTTGCTAATTGCTCGAGTACTCGCGGGTATTACCGGGCTTGATAAATACCTTTCACGGGTACGGTTAGCATTTCATACTCGCCGAGTGTTTGGGCTTCGGGCACCGGGGGGTAACCAACGGTACCCGTTGGCTTGCTAAGGAAATTCCGGAGATGGCAACTTTTATTATCCCCTAAATGACGTCCCTTGGGGTCTTATTTGGTACACGTCCTCGAGGAAAGTTCCTATTGAATATGCTGTCTCATGCCTCACATCTCACACCATAAAAACTAGAGGTGTTACTGCACCCTTTTGCCATTTACCCGGGTACTCGCGAGTATTACCCGGCTTGGTGGTGTCCACCACGGGTACGAGTAACACTTCATACTGCCCGAGTATTTGGGGTCCCGGGCACCAGGGTACACGACTGTTTGTCAGGTACGCGGATGTTAAACGGGTACCCGCCTTCGAAAGGGTGTTCGGGTACCCGCCCAAAACGGCCGTAAATACTCGCGGGTATACCCGGGTATATATTCCCCTAATTTGGCGGGTACCCGTTTAAGGCTGTCGTACTCGTGGGGTAACACCCCCCCACAGTCGTCCGATCACACACGTTTGTGTACATCTATTATATGTGCGTGCGTGCTGCTACATATGGCGGGGCTCCTGGCCATCAGTCCCCCAAGTGTTATTGCGGTTTTTGCGATACAAAGTACTGGACACCCAAGGGCGCACAAAAAAAAAAGTTATCGACACCACACACCCCCCCCTATATTGGAGGGAAGAAACCGGACCGTTGTGATCCCAGAAAACAATAAGTCAAGTTTTTTTTTAATTACCCCCCCGACCAGCGAAAAAAAAATAGCGGGGGTCTCTAAAACCAAGTTAAAAAAAGGGAACAAAAAACGAAAAAAAAATGGTTTTTGCTCATTTCGTCCTGTGATCACAGCGATCCGGTTTGTTTTTCATTCTGACCTTCCTACGTGGTGTGTGGTATCGTTTTTTGTTTTTTTTTTATGCGCCCTTGGGACACCCAAAAAAAAGAAACGGGAAAATTTAAATCTGATTCAGAGGCTGGATATATTATTTACGAATGGGTGCGTTCTACAGTACTCTACACTAACTTCAGTACAGTATTACGATTCCCGAATTCACGATTTTCCTGCAAACCTCAGCCTGACTTTCCTTATTGTTCGTCTTGTGATTAGTGCCGCATGTGTCCTGCACTCTGTTCCTGTAACAGTACATACATACGTGCATGACATGCGAAAGTGAGAAACACGAAACGCTTACGTAAAACGGTTGGACCTCGGCCCCGTGAAAATTAGAAACCACGATTTAAGAAACAATGTAGCCGAATGCGAGATCACACATACCTGGTATAATATAATCCTTCGAGCCTGTGGACGCCATACTGACGTTTCTTATCCCCGGGACCCCACTGCTTCGCTGTGTACTTGCACCACCAGCGAATACAGTACAGGACACCTAACGAGAAACAGAAAATATGGTCCAGGCTGGATTTCTTATTTGAGAGGGGGTGCTTTCTACACTACTGTAATTTCAAGATAACGACTCCCAAATTTCTTATGTTCCTCTGAATCTTAGCCTAGCTTTCTTATTAGCCTGTCCCTTACTACACGAGTACAGTAGAGGTGTCCTGTACTGTATGTATGGAAGCGAAACAAAAGTGCAACCCATTTTGGAACAGAAAAACACCGGTATATATACCCCACACATACCAGGTGTTGCTGTTTATTGACTTGCTTGGCGCTACTACAATGATTAACTAACGTACTGCTGCTGCTGTTGGCAATACCACAGAGTACGCACGAGTACTGCAAGGACTCCACCCCTCGCACATTAAGCTCCTACAGTGGAGGTCCCCCAATAAGGTGGCCTGAGTAAGGCGGTATCCCGACATAAGGCGGTCAAAATCGCTTGGCGCGACTGGAGAATCGCACCCATAACCTGGAATGAATAAGGCGGCTTCCTCCAATAAGGCGGTCATATTGCTCTCAGGCACATCACCGCCTTATTATTGGGGGACCCCTGCTGTATATACAAAACAAAAACAAACTACAGCAGCAGTAGTACTACCGGTATACCAGCAGGTACCAGAGAGGTATGCGTCGTCAGCTGTGTGTGAGTTTCCCCGATCACAGTCGACCCTCGACTTTGCAAGCTGCGTGATAAATTGGTCACGCGGTCCCGGTAGCTACTACTCGTAAGAGTATTCGGTGAAATGTGCCGGCATAAATACGACAGGCACGAAGTACTGCTGTAGGTGTACACTGCCTCCGCCATACGTATGTAACTGCTGTGCTGCTGTGCTGTAGGATGTGGGACGAGAAACTTCCTGACAGGGCACGACCACCACGCAACAAAAGCATCTATTTAACATATACGGTACCAAGACGGTACGCACAGATTAGTTTCTGGGTCCTCATGTCGTACACACTGAAATAGATGTGGGCCGTGTGGGTGGGCTAAAAAAAAATCAAATCCTTTGATCCGAGTACGTACGAATTGTTTACTCGCTATTACTACTACTGTAGTACCGCTTGCCGTCTTGCCGTCGATGTATTCGTAGTTCTTCTGCTGCTGCACATTTACGAGCACGCTGCTGTGGTGTATACTACAGCAGTGTACAGAACGGGCATGTGGTACCTCTGGTATACACGAGTTTCCCCGCTACGAAATATTCCGTCTATTTTTTTACGTATATGCACCGGACTTTGTTGTGTTGCTCGCGGGAATGAACGTGGAGTGAGCGCGATACCACCACAACACCACACACAACTACTACTCGTACTGTACTGTACTGCTGTATATCTACGAGAGTATAAATACGTACAGCCGCCCGGTTATATCCACCGCACATATTTTAAGGATTAGCATATATCTATGTGTCGTACGTACGTATATTATGCATGCATCCTGAACAAAAACGTGTGCTGCTGTGGTCCACACACCAGCAGCAGCACACACACAGCAGTCCGGTCATGATTTCGATTATAGATTCTACTGCGGCTTGCTGTACCTATTTTTTGTGCGTGGACCGTGGACTCATTTAAGTTTTGTGAGACTGCTGTGCAGGCTACACAACAGTAGTAGTATGGCACCAAGGAGCAAAGTAAAGTACTGACGATGCACTACTACTCGTACTGCTGCTACTGCTGCTTTGTTCTACTACATACACTGCTGCGCTGCTGCTGTTATATGTTAGATCAACATAAAAAACACCACCACCACTGTCCAGCAGAACGAGAGCAGTTCAGAGTGGGTGTGGGAAAACACGCGAGACCGAGACAAGCAGGCAAAACGCCCCACTGCCAATTAATTGGCGCTGCAAGCCGCCAGTATATTGATAATAAACTAAGAAAGAGGTCATCAGCTGTGAAATCTCCCGACCGGTCGATATTCAGCTTTGCTACGTACACTTTTTTTATCATTATTTGCCACATTATTCATCAGACCGTTTTTTATACTGGTATGATTTATTTGTTCTCCGAACAAATCTTCTGCGGTCGTTTGTCTAACATTCCGGCGGGCAGCGGGATAATGCATGATACGACTGCGAGACCTTCTTCACCTTGTACGTGCGGTTTCGGCTGCACTGCTGTACACATACATGATGTACCACACAATACAATGCGTAGGCAGCTTGCACCCTTTACGCGCGTAGCGTATACGCCTGGTGATTGCATCCCTTTTCACGTGCGTATACTAGCGTATACGCCTGGTTTGTATGCCGTGTAGCTTGATTCGATCGTTCGTGCTTCCTATGCTGTACGTGTTGTTCCACAGTAGTAGTATTCGTACTCGTACATACAGTTTTGTTGTTTGTACCTATTATCTGTGTATGCATAGACTCCCTGGGCTTTATCGTTTCGCGACCATAGCCGTCGGGCCTCAGCAGCAGCAGCATGCAGCAGTATCGATAATATACGAGTATGTGGGGTGAATGATAAAATAAGCAAAACAATAAAATGAATTGATCACATTTCCAATTTTATTATTTTGTACCAGATATAGAGTCAATTAATTATTTTCGGAGTTCGGGCACACGATATGGATACGTTTTTTATTATTTATCCAAGGGTTGGGTCGGCTGGAAATTTGGAGAAATTAGATCCGATTTAGGCCAAAAAATAAGATCCGGATTTTAGTGACAAACCGAAATACTCAATCAGACATCAAAACCGATCTCCAAACAATCCCAATGCGGAAAAACGAAACTGCTTTGTCAAAAACGGGCGGCGTGCCAGCGACAGAGAGACGAAACAGCAGTGTGCGCTCCGCTATCGCCTGATTGATGTTGGCAAGCAAGGGCGTCGTACGCGCAATCTGCAGAGTAGTAGGCGCAGCAGCCTGCACCAGCAGCACCAGCAGCAGCACCAGCACCAACAGCGCCAGCAAACAAGAGCAGCAGCGGTATTTTATAAGCAGCAACAACATTGACGCGAGAGGCTTTCTCCACGTCCAGAGCCCAAAACTTGGATGCTTGGCAAATACTACTACTGTAGACCGCGGCGACCTCGCACCGCCGTCCGTGCTGCTGCTACCGCTGCTGCTGCTGCTGCTGCTGCTGCTCCTTCCGCTGCCGCTAGCTGCAGCAGCCGCTACCGCTGGCTGCTGTTGATACTTGTGAGGTGTATGTGCGGGAAAGCGTGCCAAGAAACCGTGGAGTGGAGAGCTGCAGTTGTGGCAGAGTGGGGGGTTGGTACGAGTGGGGGGTGATGCAGTGCGATTTCTCTCTTTATTTCTGGCACGCGGGACTGTCCGGTTTGTACTCGCTCCAAGATTGCACCATGCTATATCCGACCACCCTGTCCCGACATATAAACACTTTTTAATTGATTATTTATGAATGAAAGTTGCTTATATTTAGGTACAGAGTGGAAATAAAAGTTGCTCATATTTCGGGACAGAGTGGTATATGATACCCTCGGGTATTTTTTGTTGTAGTACGTACCTACATCATAATGTGCTTCTCCTATTCTCCTGGGGAAATCGAAAACAAAAATTCTATCACCACTCTGTCCCGACATATAAGCGCTGTTATTATATAATATTTATGTTTAACCGTTGCTTATATTTGGGGACATAGTGGTAAATCATTCCCTGGTATTTTTAATGGTGTCGTACCCATTAAAAATAGTGGTATCCAACTACGAAATGTGGGAGTTCTCCCGGCAGTTATGTGTGCCAGAGTACACGTTCTATTTGCGGAAAGATCGTCGTTTTTGTTGTTATTGTTTCGGCTTTAATGGGCAACAAGTAGTAAGTATCTTTCCTGCTTACCGGTATGTTCTTCTCCAATTATCTTGGGCAAATCAACAACAATAATCCTACCACCCTGTCCCGACATATAAGCGATGTTTTTATTGGATATTTATGTGTGAACGTTGCTTATATTTAGGGACATAGTTGTAATTAAAGTTGTTTATATTTCGGGACAGAGTGGTGTTATCACATCATGTGGCTTTCAGAGTAGTGCAGGCAATCTGTACTATACAGCAGCAGTAGTAGTAGTAGCGAAGCTTCTGTAGGGGACTAATCCACGTACTATGTATGTATGTGCCAAACAAGTTTTCGCAGGCACTACGTATACGGCGCAGTCTGCAGCGGTCTTCATCCGGTGCTGTGTGTGGCACCTCCATCATACTACGATACGAGTTATTATGTCGTAAACGCGTGTCACTTAGTATTTCGTAAACCCGCGTGTCCCGGGCGGCATAATACCTCTTCCGAACTGTTTGTGTTTGAGTATATGTGCTTACACGCGTCAAACCGCACATTTACCGCATGTTGGCTCTTCCAAACTATTTGTTTTTGAGTATGTATGTGCTTCTATGAGTCAAACCGCACAACAAAAACGTGATCATGTTTAATTATTTATTTTCAGGTGCGGGGGTGCAATCTGGGCAAAACAATAAAACAATTAGATCGCAATTCCAATTTAATTATTTCGTACCAGAAATAGAGTTAATTAATTATTTTCGGAGTTCGGGCACACGATATACGATCGCCACACCAACAACAACAACAACAACAACAACAACAAGACCAACACCAACAGCAGCAAAACGCAACGCAAAACGCAACGCAACACAAAACACAAACGCAACAAAACTCAGATTCCGTATACGAGAACACACGACAGAGGGCAACTCACCGATCTAGGCGGCCTGTGGTCACACGGCGGGTGCACGCCAGGATCGAATATGCGATATACCGGTACATGCACACATCAACCACGCCGCACACAATTTGTTGATGCGCTGTGAGCTGTGAGTTTACAGCCAGCTGTTTTGTGGTGTCGATATAATCGCGTTGTAAGATATACATCACAGCAGCAGCAACATCAATCAGCAGCAGCAGCAGCAGCAGCAGCAACATCAATCAGCAGCAGCAGCAGCAGCAGCAGCAGCAGCAGCAAAAAAAGGTGGGCAGTGCGGAGTGGGCAGTGAACGCTGCTTGTCACTCTACCCCGCAGCCTGGCCTTGTATGCATACCTACGGCGGTTAACTCACAGAGTTTCTGAAAAGTACATGCACCGTTTTGCACTGATTGCTGTTGCTGCTGCTGCTGCAGGCCATTTCGGCATTTTATCTCTACGAGTAGCATCCAAGATCCACCAACGACTTTCACGACCTTCAGGTATCTTATCTCTAGCATCCAAGATCCACCGACGACTTTTTCGCATACCCAAGGCATACCTGGTAAAAAATATGATTTGCTGTGTTTTATATTTTATTCTTCATCAGCCCATGATCAGCCCTCTATTATAGAAGTACGTATTTGGAGCGAGTATGGTTGTGTTCGTGCGGATACTGCTGCTGCTGCTGTTGTGGAAACTTTTGCTTTATGTCGGTGTATACGGTCGGGGCCAGGAGAAGAAGCAGCGTCCCGTCGCGAACACACAACAGGAGCAACAACAGCACCGCCCAGCAGCAGTGCGGGCAGTGGAACAGCACCACAGATCATGTGCCTCGACATACAAACACTCACAACTACACAACTGCTGCTGTGTTCGTACACAATAAAACTGCTTATTATGCGCATCGGGGATGTAAACACTCCGCGTCTGACCGGTACACTCCTTCTTCTGCGTGCCACCATCAACAGCAAGCGAGTTGTGTGACTTGTACGTGGATTACTCGTATACATGCAGAAACACACCACGATCTTTGGGTATTGGATATTTGCTCTGCTGTTGGTGCTTGTGGATCCAAATCTGCATGCGCTAGCATCCAAGATCCACCGACGACCTTCGACCAAGAAAAACTCCCGATTGTGTGGTGACCTCGGGCTATGACAAACCCTGTCTGTCGACTATAGATGTAGATTAATGTGAGAACAGCAGCATGTTACAACAGCAGCAACAAGCGGCATCCTCATATTAATAACTACTGGATCTCAACAACAGCCGTAATTTTAGACACACACACCCATCATGAGAAGAGAGGGGGTTGCCTTGAGTTTTTTTACTTGCTGTGCCTGACGCCACATCGGCAGCTGGATCCCGCACTCGGGGTAGTACCCTCTTGCCTGAGAGGCACGCGCCCCACCTCTCTCTCACATATCCAAAACACCGAACAAGCAGCCCCTCACCTCCACCCCCCCCCCCGTACTCCCACTCTCTCTCTTCCCCCTCTCCCCATCCTGTTTTCCCCCTCTCTTCCTTGTTTTCTGCGCGAAGGCCTTCGCCCCGCCCTCGAACCAAGCGACCGCCGCGAGAAGACGCGCCGAAGCACTACTACTCCTGCACGCGCCTCGATAGGTGAGAGACTGCTGACTGCTGCAGCAGCACAGCGCGTCCTTTCCGAACACTTTTCCTCTCTGGATCGTTCGCAAAGGGTCATCATGTATCATGTGTAACCGACTGGTATGTACTGAGTACATTTTTTACGTATCACAATACCAGGTACGAAGTACTTGTTGTTTCGTACATCGTGCGCTTCGTGTGCTGTACGCCCCCGTCCCGGTTGACATGTGGCGATCGCCCGGAGAGATAATCGAGGAGGATATATAGATAGATGCAGTTGTCTGATTTGAAGGTAGATGTATCAGGAAGGTTGGCGAGAGCGCGTGTGTGTTTGGGTTGCCTCGCCGAACTTGTTGAAGGAAAAACATATCCTGCGCATTTGGAAACATTGACCCCCTCCTCGATCATGTCGCCCCGCCCCTGCGTGGGCACCCACCCTATATGATATTGTTGTGATACCTCTATATCAACCAGGCAATAATGTGTTATCCCTCTTTTGGTAGTCCCGCTGTATGTATGTGCGCTGCCGGGTTTTTCGCCCGCAAGGGCGATACCGCTGCTGCTGCTGCTGCTGCTGCTGCTGCTGTAGCACGGCTTGCCGTATAGTAGCGCGGCGTGTGCGTTGTGGTCACGTTCATTCGGCGTTCGGTACAAGCGCGTGCTGCACACGCGGCCGGCGATGCGCATCGATTTTATATTTTCGCGAGGGACATTTTCATGCGTTCGTTCGCCAGTGCACATATTTTTTTCAATTCAAAATTCAAACGATGCTGGAGCATTTATTAGATTTGATTTACTTGACAAAAATAATTGCAGTATCTCGTATCACAAACCTCATATTATCATTGATTAATCGTAAGACCCACACAGATGAACCAGAGAGACCTCACAGTCATGATGTCCTCCTATGGCTTTCGTCGCACGTTGTTGCAGGTTGCCCTGTCCTTTCTGTAACCCGTCGACATGTGTCAGTGAGCGCAGTACCTCTTGTCCGTTTCATCTGTCTACCTTCCTGCGGGCCATGTCACACAAAACGCAGACCAGTTTATGTATGCTGCTGTATCTGTATACGATAAATGTGTCCGTCGTAGGCAGCAAGAAGTTGATCGATCTCATTTTTTCGGTCAGAATCATCAGGTAGTCAGCCCGTTACACAGCTGCCCGAAGCGACGGAGTTGTAGTGAACGCGCTCCTCGTACGTAGCGCGCGCCGTCTAATCAGAGAATAGCAAACCGCTCCGTGTGCCACCTTGTCGGCGTTATTTCACTCTGCCACGCCCATACAGCAGCAGCAGTACGAGTGGATATTATCATAGGGCCGCCAGCAAAATGTCAGTCGTTTGTTCATTTGTTTGGGCAGGTAATTTTGGAAAAACTAAAACAAAAAATCACGACAGGTTTGCGCCAGCACTTTATGAGGTATATATGGGTGCGCCTGGTTCAAGGCAGCAGACTTCTATTTTCATATTAATTTTAATTTGCCTTGATTTGCCGAAAAGACGATTCCTTGCAACACATCGTCACAGACGTCCTTTCCCCCGCCTGCCTTTTGTAAGCCGCCCCCCCCCTCGCAGCCGATCTGACATAGTTAATTCCTCTGTGTTCTGTTTTGTGTGGTGTTGTTTGCACGTAAAATTAATGATAGTTTGTGTCGCTCTCGGGGCGGAGAGTTGCCGTTCGCTGCCAGCCGAAAGCGGAAAAACAAGATATATGCTACTGCATAAGAGTAGAAGAGTAGTCCTGTCGTACTATAGAGCACAACAAAACTTGTCCGGCGCTTTTGAAGCCGAGTTCGTATATAGCCTCGTTCTGTCTCACGTTTTACACAGAAGAGATACGTAGGCACCCAACAGGGAACGCTGTACGTACATTTACTGCTCGAAACATGTTCCACGGGGTACGGGGTGGGTGCCGGTATGTGCATGTAGGAACCCGCGTAGCCGAGAGGAGCAAAAGCAGCTTGCAAAGTTAGCATCAAAGTCGGGCGAACTCGTAGTTTTTATTTTTTATTTTTATGTTTTGTGCATTACACGTAACTAAACACAATACGTGGTACGTAGGTATCTTGCACCATATCCTACTGCGCGAGCCTACGAGTACAGGCTACGAATATTAGATCATGCAGAACACAGAGCGAGTTGACCACCCAAAAGAGGAAATTGAGCCACGAACACCAAACATTGGTATTTACCTCACTGTCTTCTCGCATGTTCGTCGTACTGTCACTGCTTTACTCCCGGAGCGAGGGGAAAAGGGAGGGGGGGAGTGGTCGGGGATCACGAAACAGAACGCACAGTCCATGTGGTACGTGCTGCTGTAAATGTGAAGTAACTGATACTGATGCTGGCGGCGCTCGTACAAAGAGATGTGCTCGAAAAAATACAATTCTTCACGAATTACAACTGTACATAAACTACACACGATGCGATTTCAAAACATTAAAGTCTCCCCCAAGTCTCCCCATATAAGCCTGACATGGACTCGTATCCCATTATTCTCTTTTTTTTCGTGCGCCCAATGTACGTACGTAACACGTGTGGAGCAGGGTTCAAGCCCCCCCTACACCTCCAACATGGTCTTCCGCCGTTCCGCCGTCGCTACTGCCGTCTTCCTGGCCCTCTTCACCCATTCAGCTTCCGCTCAAGGTGCGTTGGGATCCTATTTGTGCCGTTTGCTTGAGTAGACTGCTCGAGTCATCGAACTGTACCAAAATATAAGGATGTTATTGGTAGTGTTCCTTTTGCACCTTCATCGACCATTTAAACAAAGAGCTTTGGATCAGTTGTGCCCCCCTGGATTAGTTGTGGCCCCCTGCCCCAGCCAGCGATCCTGCCCATCCATGCTGATTTTGTGGTACTGGTACGTATTGTGCTCTCTGTTGACGGCTGAAGATAGGGAAGCTATCACCCCCTCTGCCTGTAGTCCCACCCAACCGTACAAACATCAAGCGATCTCAGTAGTACATTACAGTAGTATTAGTACGGCCGCGATGCTATCCGTAGCAGCGCTGGAGCCCTGCGTGCTGTATCGTGACACAAGAATCGTGGTAAAATGAGGTGATATATATCGAAACACGAGAGGCGCATATTAAATGAACGTACTTAATAGTTATGGTGTTTGCCCAATTAAATACCTGGTACCTGGTATTAATAGTACATACCAGGGTATGACGGAAGACTTAGGTGGTATATATATCGCGTCCCTCTTAAAAAAAAAAAAACTCACCCCCCAAATATGGCATCGTGCGCCTTGAAGGTGTTCTGTTTTTTATGGAATTACCAATGATAAGTCGATCCCCATCAAATAACGGGCCCTCCTGGAAAAATTGGAGGGATGGATGCATATTATTTGACTTTTTCGTGGCACGTGTTGCGAGTCGCGACACGAGTCGCGACATGTCGTGACACGCCGCGACGTGTCGCGACATGCTGCGACAGGCCACGGACGCTGCCGCGGCACGCCGCAGCGTGTCAATGCATGCCGCGACACCCCACGACGTGTCGCGGCGAGTGTCGCTAACCCTAACCCTACGTGTCGCGGCATGTCGCGAAATGCCGCGGCACATGTCGCGGCAGCGACACGAACCACGAAAAAGTCAAACAATGTACGAGATCCGTGAAATTTTGAGCAAACTGGCCCACAGGCTTTTTTTTTGTATTTCGAGATGGTACAGTTACTGCTGTGTGCTACTGTAGTAACTTGCCTCTTCGGTATTTTGAAAACAGAGCAAATAAAAGATAAATCCGTTCTTGTTTTTTCAGTTGCCATACTATTTCTGGTAGAATTTTTACCTTTTCATGACTCCCTACGGAAAACGACCTTGCTCCAGTTCTAATTCTTGGGTTGCCGACATATGAGTAGTTTTGAAAAGCCTAGGTTATACGTAGTCAACATGTGTGTCTCAGGAGGCAAATCGACCAGACGCGCTTGTCATCACGGAAAGTGCCTCTTACTCGAACAATACTCGCTATACCCCTGGTACCCAAGACGAATTTGCAAAATGGCAGTTTCTCCGGCTGCTAATACTGTTTTAACTCAGAATTTCAACGAGGATGCCGAGCACTAGTACGTGGAACATACCTGGGCCTCTAGTTTGACCGTCCGTAGCGTTATACGTGGCCATACCAGAGTGTAGATACCAGATAGGAGCTCCGAAACGATCAACGAGTCATTTTTGAGTTAGAGGCACTTTCCGTGATGAAAGACGCGTCTGATCGATACATCTTCTGACACACAAATGTTGACCATACCCTAGGCTCTCTAAAACTACTCATATGAGTCATGAAAATGTAAACATTACACCAGAAATAGTATGGCAACTGAAAAAACAGAAACGGATTCATTTTTAATTTGCTCTGTTTTCAAAATACCGAAGAAGCTCCTTAAGGTGAGGTATCCCATTTTGCTAGGGGGCTGTGCGCTGGCTGACTACCTGCGAGTCGGCGGCTGGTTGTTACCAGGTAGTTGGTTATAGGTATTACGTCCGACCATGAACTATTGTTGCGCGTTGCGTGCGGTACCGCGGTACCGTGCGGAGCTTTTTGTTTTTTCATGTCTTGCCGGGTGTGGGCCGGATATAACCTGCACGATCTTACGTGTTCCCTAGATCGGATCTGTACTGTAGATCCTGCAAGATCGTACATCTACAGTAATATCGGCAGGATCTAGACGATCCTACTGTAGACCATAGTCTGTCCCGAGGTGTGCATTTTTTGCGCAGCCTAGGTGACGACTAAATTCGAGCACGTCTTCGGGTATATACCAGTATGCGGTATGGGTATGTGGCAGATTTTTTTCCACGTCGGAGAAATCGCGAGATTATGTCTGTAGACCATCTGCATCCTAGGCTGCCTTTGCGATATCTTTGCTGGGCCATTCCAGTACGGATCCAACCCAGCAAACCTGTTCTAGATTATGCAGATGAGGCAGCTCCCACGCAGCTGTATGATGCATATGGATCAAGAATCCTATCTGCCCTGTAAGATCTAGATATTAAGCAAGAGTCGTGATATATCCCCATGCGGGTTTCGTCTTGTGTTTAGTTGCAGTGCATACGGTAGTATCGGACTAAGCCAGGTACGCGTTTAGCTGTGTCTCACGATAGATGTCTCACGATAGATGCTTGATAGCTTGTACCAGAGAAATCAAGAAGAGCCTGCAGATTTAGTGATTTTAAATGTTCCGCCTTGACAATTGTGCAAGTAGGTGGGGGGAACCACAAACATGCAACTAATGGCACCATGTCCCCCCCGCACCTCCCCGCCCCTTCCCGCAGGTGTATGCGAAGACCAAGACGACGACTATGCCTGCATTGTAAATTCTGACAATTCCGGGTGTACCTGCCAGAATCAACTTTGCGGCGCATGCGGTGAGAGCAGATTGGAACTCCACAACGGGTGCGTGCTATTATTACGATAGAGGCGCAACTATCGTTTCTGGGGACCGAGCCGAAAACGATTGGGTGTCACTCGAAAGCTTGGTTCGTACTGCAGTACTCAACATAAAGTCTCCTGTAGATTTGACTGATCAAAAACGCTCGGCTCAATTTGTTGTTGAGAAGCCATCAGATACACTTGAAACGATGTCATGGAAATCATAAACCCGAACCAACTAAAACACGCCCCACCGTGCCCCCCTCCTATCCCCTGCGCAGACGGTTGCAACGACAAGAAAGGTGGCACACCCTGCCACATAGCCGGCAGAGCTGATTGTGATTGCTGGGACGGCATTTGCGGAAACTGCGGTGAGAACAGATAATATCTTACGGCAGAAAATTGGTTCACATCTCGGGATGGATGTATCTTTATAGGTCGTGTAGTTCTTCACCTGCCGTTCGTTGCTGAGAGGTTGTACATAATCTGCAATGTATAGCCCTAACCCAAGAAGCATGTGCTAGAATATCATGCCAGTCATACACCTTTCACGCGTCAGCATGAGCTAGATCATGAGCTAGATCATGCAGACCAGGGGTATATCTGCCCCATAAAAGGTCTAGACAATCAACAGGGAATCGGTGTCCCGAGGTGTTAACAGGGTGTCGAGAAATAGCCACACAAAGCAGCCCGAGGGAATGTAAGAACTAAACATGCACGGAGGTACTTTCGCCA
Source organism: Saccharina japonica (assembly GCA_008828725.1). Classification (NCBI taxonomy): domain Eukaryota; class Phaeophyceae; order Laminariales; family Laminariaceae; genus Saccharina; species Saccharina japonica. The sequence continues at coordinate 885,266 of MEHQ01001335.1, forward strand.
CGTTCGCCCCATGTCACTGTAAACAGTAACAGTCGTACTACTGTGAGCCTCTCCCGGTCTGTTAGTGGGTGAGATCACACCCCGGGGATAGGCCTGGCATTTAAACTCGGTTGGGGGTTTACCCGGTCTGTCCTTGCTGCTTGTGCATGACCCCAATTTCTGATTGATTTTGCCCTTGGGCATGGTATTGTACATGTTCCAGTCCGACACATACCAAATATCCTCGAATGCCGCAATTCTGCAGTAGTCTTCTACTCTTTCTTCTGCCGTATGATCTGCCCGATGTGATGGCGGGGGGGGGGGGGGNGGGGGTACGTACTTCATTTTCATGCATGACCGTAGTCGTATGGGGGGGGGCGTGATATCTATGAGTATTGTTCTCTTTTGCATGGGAGTACACTTCAGTTACCCTTCGTCTAGACTATCGTAAACTGAAGTATTTAAAAGTGAGTATTCGCGCTTCTAACTCATGCCATTGGCCTTTGATTTCTCGCCCATCCACACCCTAATGAAACATGTAAAAATACAGTATTACGCGTCCGACGAGTTACTCTACAGTACTACTGCACCATATCGCGGTGCACTCATACCCACGCATGTTCAGCTGCTGTTTCCCGCGTCCCTCCACAAACACGAACGTTGTGGCAGCAGTGGTTGCGAACTTCAGGCGCTACTACTGCTGTGTAGTTCCGGTGCTCTCCCACACGTGACGTACGCTTACCCTGCCTATGCATGTGTGTCGCCCGCTGCTGTGAATGCTGTCGCCACCACAACCGACTTGTTACCTGCAGCTCCGGTATGCAACAGCGCTGCTGACTGCGAACCTGGCTGGTTCTGCGTTCTAGACGAATATAACGTGAAGTCCTGCCAAGGTGAGCGCCGATCTCAGATACACCGTCTTGTCAAGGTACACATACGCCTTCACATCCATAAACACCCAAAACGATGCCCTTGCAAAGACATTGCATGGTGGGAGCGTCGGTTAGTAGGAGTCCACCAGAGCTCTTCGTAGAGGGGGGACGGCATTGTCTGTCTGAAGTTGATATTTCGTCACGTAGGTATCAGATGTGATTGATACCATCTTCTTCGTCACGTAGGTATCAGATGTGATTGATACCATCTTCCATGTTGCTGAAGGGGGAAACACACTCCTATCGTCGTCGCACGACTCTTGTCCCTATCGTAACACCCAGTTTCGGCTCTAATATGCACCCCGTACCGAAGCCCTGCACTGCTAGAAATGGAGGCAACACTTGTGATTGGCGAAGACCTCACCCAAGACCGTCCGCACACCGCTTAACTGAGGAACGATCAGTACTTGTACAGCAGTGGTACCCAATATCACGATTGTTTATCTTACCGTGTCCTTGGTTGTATACCCCAGGCCATGTGGACTATTTTCATCATGTTGGTTTTACTATTGTTAGTTTTGGTGAGTGCTGAGCCTCAGAAAATATGGGGTCTACCCTTAAACCGCGCCTACGATGAGTGCGTGCTGTTGGCCGTCAAGGGGTAGCACCTAATGTTTATGCCGCTCTATACTCGGGATCATGGATTCCCTTGGATACGCGTGGATGACACGGTTGAAGCAAGCGCCGCACAGCGTGCGGCCGAAAATTGATACAGTACAATATTAAACCCGTTTCTTCCATCGTCCTTGGGTCTTGTGGCGTGTTGTGGCGCGTGCATACATTAAGGACTGTCTATATATAACCTTTGTTGTTGGATGATTTGACGCCTTTTGAAATACGCATGGGTTCAGATACTGTTTTTCAATCTCTTTGTTTCCGTCGTCCACGGTACGATATATACTTGTTTTTCGGGTCCTGGTGCGTGCATGCCTGGTCAAAAGTACGCATGTATATACAGTATCTTGAAACGATATTGCGTCAGCGTTTAACATCGGGATGTAGTAAATGAAGACTTCGGTGGTGGCGCCGCCAGACGTGAACGAGACACAAACGGCACACGTGGTATGGTATATAGGGCAATTCCTCGGTCGAAACGCAATACATCCGTCAAAACCGTTTCGGCGAAACAATGTCGAAACACAATTGCTCCATCGTAGGGTACGGTAGCACGCGTAGGAAATAATTCGAACCCTTCTGCCTCCCAGCAAGCAGACCCCCTTGTCTTGTGAATACATCTAACGTGCTATTATTGCTACGCCCCGGCCTTTGTTGTATGCGACGTGCATGTGACTACCGTAACAGTTTGCGCGGACGGGAGCGATACGTGTAACGACCCCCACCTGAAGGGCCTGCGCGGCCAGACGATCGACTGGTCCGGGGTCGACGGCGGCTGGTACTCCCTCGTCAAGGACGACGCGGCCGACATCCAGGTGAACCTCCGTGTCACCGCTCCTCTCCCCGTCGAGTTCCCCGAACGCCAGCTCATCACGGGCCTCAGCGTCCTCTCTGCTGGGCACTCCCTCGTCATCGAGGTGAAAAACCCGTACGCCGTTGACCCCGCCGCTTGCCCCGAAGGGGTCTCGCCTTGCCTGGCCAACGGCGGCATCCGCGCCGTCGTCGACGGAGTCCAGCAGGACGGCCTTCTCCGCTCCCTCAGGAAGGAGACCGTCGCCGAGGGCATGGCCGTCTCCGCGTCCAACCTCCCCGTCGAGTGCCGCCAGTTCGGCGGGGCCAAGATCTGGGCCCGCCTGTACGAGGAGATGCTGCAGGGCAGGCGCGAGCTCGCCGTCGAGGACGTCTTCGAGGACTGGGTGCTGAGCTTCCACACCATGGCGGCCCCCGACTGGTGCACCCGCTTCATCGACCAGCACAGCCTCGAGGACGTGCAGTCCGTCCACGCCGTCTTCAAGATCGAGACGCCGTGGAACACCGTCCGCCTCAACGTCGGCACCAACCAGCAGGGCGACGGGGAGCTGAACTGGGACGGGCGCGTCCTGCCCGACCTGGAGTTCTGGCAGATGGACGTCGGGATGGACGGACTGTCTCTCGAGAACAAGTCGCTCTCCGGGCTTTTGGGCGAGACGGCCCGCCCGGTGATCGGAGCCGACGGCCACCCGGTCATGGAGGGCGACGGAGCGTTCCGTGGCACCATCGAGGACTACCGCGTGGACGGCCCTCTGGGCACGGACTTCGCGCTCCTCCACCAGTAAAAAAGGGACGGAGGTCGGAGCTTTTCCCAAGTACCAGGGCAGGGCTCAAGGGGGTTTTCGGTGCCAACCTGACACACGTTTCTCCAGGCCTATAGGAGGACGAGGGGCTTTCATTGGAGTACATGAGGGGCTTGTGGGCACCACCACCGGCGTCTCTGTTCTCGAAGCAATCTGGAGGCCGGATCTTGGAAGTACAGGAAGGACCTCGGGGCTGAGCACAACCCCCGGGTTCGCTCCTATCGACACAATCTAGGCCCCGGAGGTTGCATGTACAGGAGGAGCTTCGGGGCAGGGGTAAAACATACTGTAATTTTGCCCCCTCCCCCCCCCCCTCCCCCCCCCCTTGCCCCCCCCCCCCCCCCCCCCCCCCCCCCCCCCCCCATAATTTTTCCCCCTCCCCCCCCCCCTGCCCCCCTCCCCCCTGATCCCCCCACTCCATCCCCCGTACCCATGCGGTCCATGCATAGGGATGCAGTACTCGTTGCAGCGGTCGCACAAGGAGAGCATGCCTTTAGCTTCCCCTCGGCCGTGCTGTGTAGGTATTTGGTCCACGCAATACCTGCGGTATAATGTGTAGGTATTGGTTCCCACTCGATACCTGCAGTATCAAACTATTGAAACTATTTTGGCATTCGATTAGTATCATAAAAGTGTAGAAAGAAGCCTGTGTTGTTGAGGCTTGTAGTGAGTTTGTTTAAGCCGGTTGTTTTTGTCCTTCTTATCTCTCCGATAATTGTGTTCTCCCAGTAATTTTGATATCTGTTTTCCTTATAGGTTGTTTCCTTTCGCCCTGGCTGTTTCAGGCTCTGGGTCCGGAACGTTAGCTCATTCGCTTTCAGCACGCCTCTGCATTTCCCACTCGGTAAGCCCTAGCGGTGTTTTGCGATCCAGATGTATCTTTCCGGTTCTCACTCCAGTGCCCACACAGGACTCGTGCCTTGGTTGGGTTTCTACGGGAATAAAACCAAGTCAGGCGTGTTTTTTTTTACTCTTGATTTTTAAGTCTTGTTTAATGGCCAAACGAACGGGTAACTATGAAAGGACAATACAGTGTGGAAGGGGTTTCCACCGACAGGCGTTTTATAGTACTGTAGCGTCGATGATGGAGGGAAGGGCTTCTATTGCCCCGCCGTTCGGTCTTATTGCCCCGCCGTTGGGTCTAGTGGCCCAAGCAGTGCTCGGCAACGGGCAAGACCCCGCGTCCCGACCACAGGCATCAAACTCTTATTCGATGCGCATTGTAAATTATATATGTAGTTGGCTCCGGCACGCAAATGACACCCCACCCCGCGCAGTAATGGGCGAGTAATGGGTCACCAGCGTATACTGCTCATTCGTTAGAGAGCGTCTTCGCTCCAGCAACCCCCCCGCCCCCCTCCCCTCTGCTGCCGGCGACGTAAGGTGTTTATTTTAATGCGCGTTGGAACCGTTTTTTACTGTATCAGATAGTGGACGTAAAACGTAGGGAGAAACAATGGCAACATGTTTTGTTGATGGAAGGCATACGGTACGACCGGTCGTGGGCGTTGGTAGGTTTCAACAGCGCGGGTGAAAATCGGCTTTAGCTCGCTGAAACAAACCCCGATGTGCAGCGCACGAGCATATTGTTTGTTGGGTTTTTCGGAGTTGGAATATGTGGAGGCATTTTCATAGCGGGCTCCCGTAGCTGTTTTGTTTCCCCTAAGGGGCCGCGCGACACACCCAAAACATGCACGCGGTCCCTTGTACCTGGTACGTACTTCGTTTGCCCCAAGTTTGCTTTGCATGTTTATCTACTATAATGAGGGGAGGGGGGGCTTGGAGGCATTTTCATAGAGGGATCCCGTGGCTGTTTTGTTTCCCCTATGGGGCCGCGCGACACCCAAGCATTCGCACGCGGTCCCTGGTACCTGGTACGTTCTTCGTTTGCCCCAAGTTTTCTTTGCATTGTTATCTACTGTATAATGATATTAGGAGGGGAGGGGGGGGATATTCTGAGAGCTTGCGTTGCTGAGCGCTGAGCGAGACGTTGGAGGTTGGTTTCCCTCGGGGTGGTTACGTATTAGGCCTCGTACAGGATGTGGGATGAAGGCGGTGGAAACACTTTCTCCCCCGGGTGGTGTATGTAGTGTCTGCTGCCCACTCCACTCCTGCCTGCATGTTACACTAAAAAACAAACGTAAGTCAAGGAGTGTTACGCCGTGCAGGGGTTAGTAAACCATCGGCATTTGATTGTATCGGCATTTATTTGTACCCGGTTGCCTTACAGGTGTTAGCCCTCCATCGGCATTTCATTTCTACCCGGTGTACTTCTAATAATTGGGTAAGCCTTTTAGCACACTCGGTATGAAGGGGGGGGCATTTCGGAAAGATGGTGGGGTAGTCGCTGAGCGCTAGAGGAAACGAGAGCGAAGATTCCTTGACAGATGATAAAGAGTGGGGTTTTCGTCTGGTGGTGGTGATGTATGGAGTGACTGCTTCCCCCCGTCTCGTTGTTTTCCAAACGTGAGTCACGGACGATCATACCGTGTGTATTGTGTTGAGTTATCATCGGCGCAACGTGTACCTGGTATACTAGTAGTCTAGCTTGTAGTTAGTTGTAGTTTGCATTTTTGCAAAATTCTGGGGGAGAGTGTTACAGGAGAGTGGGTTAGTTGCGGAGCTCCATAATGTAGAGATTTCCCGGTTTTCGTCTGGAATTGTATGGCGTGTCTGCTTCCCCCAGTCTTCCTGTTGCATACGCAACGGGAGACTTATCACGCCGTCTGCCAAATGTGTTGTGTGTCGCCGTCTCGACACAGCATATATATGCGAAGCCTTCTAAACGCGGAGAGTATATAAATAAATAATTGATGCCAAGCACACCGTTCGAGTCCAGTTTTTTTTTCTGGCTGGCTGTGGCACCTCACCACACCATGGTCAGTCGGCCCCAAGTCAGACAGACCATATCTGTACAATGTGTTATGCGCCAAGCTTTTCCACGAAACCAACCGCGAACAGTGTGGGGAATCCTGACTTTTGATAATCATGCATGTTTTTTGTTTACCCCATATCATCGAATGCCTTCGTCCTTGTAACGCATGCTACGATAGACGTGCATCATGTTTTTTTCTGAGCTTCTCACTTAAGGAGCGTCATACCTCACCGAAAAAGTGATTTTAGAGGAAAATAACAGTGCTGCCGGATGATAGCTATCATGAACGAAGTAAGTGTTCTCTGAAACATGTTCCGTCACAGAAATGAAAGTCCGACGAATTTGGGTTAAGGAGCCAGATCGTTCAGAAAACGATTCAGTGAAGAAGTGCTACCTCTACAGCAGTACGCGTCTAGTTTACTCTCACGTACACATTAGATATGTCGAAACTCAGATCCGGGGTGACAATGCAGGGGGTCTTCTCCCTCCTCCCCACTACGGTCCGTGCCTTGCATTTTAATCGCGGGACTACTTCGGCCCCTTTTTCCTTCGTCGACTCGCATGGATTTGCCCCCACCCACGCTGCAACAGTAGGCGCTCTCAGCAGTTGATTCCGTTTATATTGAGTTCGTTTCAATTAAAAACTCAAACAACGTCCAACCGGCTCGACGGTAGCCGCTACCCCACGAGCCAACTCTTAGGAGCACTCGAGGGTACCATCAGACCATCGGGGAAACGTTCAGGTTATATTAAAATAAGCCTAAACCAACCCGCCGACCCACCTACCCACCTACCCACCTACCCACCTACCCACCTACCTATTATCCACCTACTTCACTCTACCTATCTACCTTCGTAGTAGTAGTACCTATCTACCTTTCCACCCACCCATCTGACAGTGTTTCCTATATATATACGCTGACTCATCCACCTACCTACTCACGCACCCACCCACCCTCCGGCGTACCCACCCGCCCACGCACCCACGCACTCACGCATGAGCAATGCCACCTTATAGGGGTGGTAGCTTATGGTCTGAACTCATCACGTGAGGAAGGTCATTCCATACTATGATATCAAACACCCGAAACATGACACGGAATAAGCTTGTTTGTCCTGGTCACCCGGCCACAATTTGTTGCGCTGCACACAGTAGTAGCCTATCTATATACATGGATATGCTCCTATTATTAACGATAGTCAAAGTATGATCATACTATCCGGCAGTTGCTCACTCGAGGAGCGCACACCGGGTCAGAAAATATTGATTAAGAAAATAAACCCACCCACCCGCCCACCCACGTAGTACCCACCCACCTATACTGCGACGTATCTTCATACACCCATGCACCCACCCACCCACCTGCCCACCTACCTTAGGGTTAGGGTTACTACCCACCTGCCCACTTACCTATTCCCTCTCCCACTCACCACCCCACACACGCACCCACCCATCTTCTCAATTCATCCACCCACCCTTCCATGCACCCACTTACCCACTTACCCACCCACCCAACGAACTCATGCGTGTGCCTGCTTTGCTGGCAGTGCTGTATCCGTGGAAAGTAGTACACCCCCGTCATCAACTAACTGCACAACCCCCACCATATCGTGACCCGTCAGGCCATACTTAGTCGTCGTCGTGTCGGGCCCAGACAACGGAGGCCTCAAGCGGCAGGCCACCTTATAGGTGTGGTGCCCTATTCTCTAACCAGAAACAACGTCCCACTCGAAACATGAATTCGAAGAAGTACTTGTTGATTCGCGCTAAACCCCTAGAACCAATATATGTATATACTATGTACAAGGTTCCCCTCCGGGACGTGCCTAGGGGAGTGGCGCAAGGACAAATCGAAAATCTACTATTAATACAAAAACATGCGATATTGTATCAAACGCATAATATCATATTGCATACTGGTAGTACGTAAGTACGACGTTATGAAATATCGGCGTAGTACTATACATAAAATCAGACGTTTAAAAAACTGTACCTGCATTTTTGGGGATAAAACATACTCGGAAATATGATGGAACCATTAATATTGACTCGACCGTTAGAGATTTGTTAAGGATCCCGCCAATTTTTTTATTATTATATTAAAATTTGTCAATATTTTATTGTTGTGGCGCTCAAGGTCAGGATACCGCACACGCACGCACGCGTGACATATGGGACACAGCAGTTCTCGTACAACAGTAGTGGTGGGATAGTATTTGCAGAAGAAGTAGAAAAGGATGCACCGAAGAAGGGGCTGAAACTCTCGACCAAACCTACCTACGTAAAAAAATCCACTTGGTTTTTGTTTGCTGTCTGTCTTATATATGTGGGGTCTGGGTTATATTATACGCACAATAATACAAAAAAAAACAAAAAAAAAATGCATCGCTATGAGGATCGAACTCAAGCCTTCACATTCAAAATCGGACATGGTGACCATTTGACTATATGACCAAAAATGATTTGCCCAAATACCGGTACAGTATTATTTGTCGCGACTCGCGCCAGGCGCACGACACATACATCATGCAAGCACAGGCAGGCAGCAGACAGCAGCGCACAAGAGAGAGAGAGGTGTGGTGTGATTGCTGATGACGGATGTGCAAGCCCCCGATGAAGTAACCACTAACAGCTACAGCAGTACCCGGCGAACCTGCCACAGGAACGCCTGCTGCTGCTTGTGCTTCTAGGCGGGGCTGTGACCTCGTTTGTGTTCGTTGCGTGTTGTCTGATGTCTCGTAGATTTCTGGGGTGAGCTTCAGGGAAGAAACACAAACAATCGAAAATATAAGGACAGCAGTTGGTATACTCCAAGATCCTACTCGTATGATATTGGATTAAAGAGGCCATTACATTTCCGGCTAGCGTGAGCGTGAGTCAGTCGCACACATCAGGACAACTGAAAGAGGTAGATGGTGGATTACGGGGCAGGCTCCGATAGACACAGCTAAGCCACAGCAGAACAGCGCAGATGGGTGTGTCACCCACGCACGGTGTTACCTGCTGGTGTTTATTAGGCAGAGTTGTAACGTTGTGCTCTCTGCACATGTTATGTTGTCTATCTGTGTCTGGGCTCTCCTGTGTGCTCATGATCAGCCCGTGAAAGCAGGGCAAACAACAGGACATTACGGTATTATTTACTGGCACGTACGTACAAAGCACGGCCTCATGCAGAAAGCCCGGAAAATCGGCTTATCCACTCCCGCGGGAAAAAAAACTTCGAGCGCCCGCCACGCGAGCCACAGAGCTCGGATCGAGCCCAAACCTCGACCAATGTGTCCGGGCGGGCTTGCTGTGTCGGGGTACTTGGCGTTTTGCCGAAAAGTGCTCGTACGAAGAGAAAAGTTGCGAAAAGTGCGAAAATTTCACAAACATAACTATACATATACGCTATGTATAAGTAATATATAATATAAATATATACTGGTACATTATAGTGTATGTAGTGAAGTAACAACACCACCAACAGGTTCTCGCTTACTTCATAATATAAGTAGCTTGACCGGCCGACGCGTTCTTACAAAAAAAGAAGTATTAAAATTAATAGTACCATTTCCCCGAAATAGTTACTTCTGAATGACGGGGCTCGTCGTTATCCCAAAATCTGTCGAAACTTCATTCTCGTGTTGCACTGCTGTGCTACATTTGTATACTTAGGCCTGGCCCATTTTATTGATTATTATCTGATAGCGCTTTTATTTCCCTTCCAAACCAGTGTTTGGGTGATGTATAGAGCTTCTCAAGTGACCACCCTTAAAAGGCAAAAACAACATGATGCACCTTTACCGTAGCACGCGTCGGCCGCGGAACGTATACGCTGAGCCAACCAGGGCAACCCCTCTCCCTATCGTGCGACGAGTCATTTTGTTTGAGAGAAATTCCACCAACATAAGGGTGCTGACATCTTTTCCGATCGCCTCACACATATGAGGAGGAGGAGCTCCATACTATTAGTAAGGCACACGAACCGTATGAACACTTCGAAATAAGTTTATTCTCCTCGCGATCCCACCAAGATTCGTATGCACTGCTTAGTCCTGACAATGCTACACTCAACTACTATTAACAGTAAAATTATCATGCTATGCTACCCGGTAGTTGCTCGCTTAAGGACCTCAACAAACTGCGGTCAGACCCTATATAGTGCCCAGCCCCGGAGCGGCCTCGTTTCTCACCTTGGGTAGGCGTCGATCGCACCTGTTTCTTATGCGACTGTTCCTGAATGTGTTGCCCGTTTTGAGGTGTTTCTTAAACCCAACTCCTTAGACCAGGTACGTACGTATTATATTGGACATTCCGAGTTTTTCGTTTTTATTTCGCCAAAATCGGGCTCCAACGACACTGATGTGTCCCTTGTGTGTAGTCTTGCGATATTGATGAAAAAGAAAGTGCACTCCCTATATCGTGGGAGGAGGCGTTTTTCAATGGTGTTCTTCCTCCGAGGACGTGGGTCTCCTCCCCAGATCATCAAGGACGAACGATAGCTGAAGAAGACACCACTAATGCACTTGTCACCGCTACGATAGAGGAAGCACTTTTCCGCTGAAACATTTTCTGGATGACGAGGCTCTGTTAGTAGTGACAGGTACTTCGCTACAGCAGTAGCCAGTAGCCTACCGAGTCGCTGATCGGTGACATAGTCGTTTATAAGTCAGAGCACAGTAGCACGATCTATCCACGTACGTACCACAACAGGATATACTTGATATAAGAGTGGTATTGCTTGGTACTCAAAATCCACGATATCACCAAACCCGCGATAACAACTACTGCACGGATGTAGATTGTTGGGAGCTCTGTTTTTGCGTGCTAAAAAATCCGTGACGGACTGCAGATTAACAAGTCTCGGACGCCGAGCAATACGACACCAACCCCACGATACCAACTGCACCGCTGTAGGTAGGGGCTCTGTTGTGCGTATTATAAGAATCCACGACGGACTGTGAATCGTAAGTCTCGGACGCCGAGCAATACGACACCAACCCCACGACACCAACTGCACTGCTGTAGGCAGGAGGCTCTGTTGTGCGTATCTTGGATTTCACGACGGACTGTGAATCGTAAAGCCCAGAATCGCCGGAATTTCAATCTTGTGTGATAAGACTGGGTGAGGCACAGAGTATCCCCTTACCTTGCAGGTTTGTCTATTAAGCATCCTTGGTGTTACTCACTTTCCGTAGAGTCAAGCGTAGAAGAGAAGCAGCTTATATTAATCCCCGAGCCAGATGACATCTGCTTCGGGATGGGCTTCAAGTATGGCCCACAGATATTATAAATACCCCGAATACCGAATACGAATGCCATCCAAGTTATACGAAAACGGACCAATTACCTATGCAGAGGTAATTACCGGCCTTCCTAGCCTATACCATTACACTTGTGTTGCAATGACTTGCATTTTATACTTACTGTAAGACAATGGGATTGCTCATCGAGTACTCGTAGATTTTTTTACTTTCCACTAAAGTCAGTTTTTGGGTGGAGGATAAGAGATCCCCAAGTGACCATCTCCAGAAACAAACATGGCACCCCTCTGCCGTAGCATGCGTCTTGTTCTCAATGCAAACTAGCGATGCCGACCATCGCAGGCCTGCTAACATGATAATAGCATGCCTCACACTATATTTTGGCGAAGGACGCGCACACTGCGATATATAGAGGAGGTAGTACCTTATTTTGTCTGAAAGGTGTTCTTAAACGACGGGGCTTCTTCACCCAAAACCGTCCGAATTTCAACCTGGTTTGGCAATATGTTTCACATTACATATATATACACTTGGGCCGTGGGAGTGTTCACATTGGCTACGTTTATATGTATATAGCGTTTTTACTTTCCTCTAAAATCAGTTTTTGACTGCTGCAGGTATAGAGGTCCTCGCTCTAGTGAGGAGCCTCAGAAAAAAGTACTGTATACAGGTGCACCATCTACCACCGTGGCACGTATCCAAACCATTCATGACTTTGCGATTAAGAGAGGTCCTTAAGCTAACATCGTCAGGACAACAGTAGTAGTAGTAGCAGTAGTAGTAGTAGTGGCAGTGGTAGTAGTAGTAGTAGTAGTAAGTGTTTTGATAAAAATAGTTTCGTGATGCCATGAACCTACAATATACACTACGTACTGGGTAGGCTCTGGAGGTGTTCACCAGGTTTTATAGTAAGGTTTAGACGCCCCCTATACTGTACTCAAGTGACGAGAAATGCAACGAACGGAAGGTTTTGATTGGTGGAGCTTCGGTGAGAGGAGGCGGTAAAAAGCCATGCGTAAGGTGGACTGCATTGTTATTGGTGTACGCTTGTCAAGTATTCAGGGATGATTGATAGGTGTATGCGAATGGCACGATTGAAATAAGAGTTGCGCGTTGTCAGGTGGCACATGGAGTACTATTAATAATACTATTAAGAATAGGTAGAAGTGCACCATGTTTCGTTTTTTAGGGTGGTCACTCAAGGAGCTCTGCCCGATGACCCACAGAGACCGTTTTTTTAGGGAAGAAGGAAGGAAAAAGACGCATGCCACGATGGAGGTGCGCCGTGATTTGTTTTTTTCTGATATCCTCACTGGAAGAGTTCCACACTAATAATAGTGAGTCAAAACATGATTTTGGAGGAACATATAAGTGCTGTATATCATACCGGATGAACAATCTCGTGACCGAAGCATACTCTGAAAATCATTGCAAGACAAGACTACAACATTGAAAGTCCGACAATTTTGGGTAAGGAGCCCGGTCGTTCAAAAACCGTTTCAGCCGAAAGGTGCCACCTCTATCCTCTAAATAGCACGCGTCAAAAGGGCTATACATACCCGACGAACACAATCAATCATCATCCCAGGTGGCCGGAATATGCAACGGAAAACATTGAAACCTGAGAAAAAAAGACGTTTTCGACGAATAGTTTAAATGGGTTAAGGAGCCCCGTGTAATCCAAGAAAAAAAAAAATCCAGCCTACAAGTGCTTCCTATGCTGTAATCGAGTGAGAGGGACCTCGGAACATAAGTAATAATAGGTGACGCATTGCAACGGTAAAGGTGCACCATTTTATGTTTTTCTGAGTGTTTTGACGTAAAAAGCTCTATACCTCACCCGACAACCGCTTTTGAAAGGGAAACTAAAGTGCTATATACGTACCCAATGAGCAATCCCATGGGCTCAGTGTCGAAACCAAAAATGTCGCGAACACGCGAGGACGATTTTCCGACGATTTAAAAGTTGAGGAACACCCTGCCCTCGTTCAGAAACAAAAGCAGCCTATAATTGCTACCTCTATCGTCGAACGCGTCAGGTCCTATACCCGCCGTAGCACGAACCATCTGCCCTTTTCTGGAGACGTTTACTTTTTACCCCTCGTTTTAGTTTACCTGTTGCCAGGACATGATCGCAAACCACTGTATGGGCAGGTATCGTCTGTCGCGCTCCAACGTGGTAAATGCTGGCAGAGACAAGGTAATACGAAGTATGTCAATAATTTGGGCGGCGTTACGCTCCTTGGCATTAACCTGGTTTATGGTGCGACCATGAACGGGGCGAATGGCCCGCCGGCCATGAAAGGGACGACCGGCCCGCCGGGCGAAAGGCGCGTGCTGCGATAGAGGAGGTCTTGTTTCGGCTGAGACGTTTCCTGAACGACGGGGGGCCGTGCTCCTCGGCCCGCGATCGTCGGAATTTCGTTCTCGTTGTTGTTGCCGTATTTTTTCGTTGTACACTTATAGGACATCGGGGTATTCATCTGGTACGTGTAGCCCTTTTTATTTCCCCCCCCGAATCAGGTTTTAACTTAGTAATCATATAGAGCTCCTCAAGACGCGTGCGGCGGTAGATGTGCACCTGCATACAGTACGTACGTTTTCTGAGGCTCCTTACTTGAGGAGCTCCATACTATCAAAAGGTCACCCAAGAACTGATTTTGGAAGGAACTAAAAACGTGCTACTCTACGTGTGAACAAGAGATCTATACTACTAGTAGTGACTCAAAGAATGGTTTTGGAGGAAAATAAAATGCTGCCCAATGAACAATACGATGGCCTAATAAAGCATACAATACAATACGCAATATTGCAACACGATAATGAAAGTCCGACGATTTCGGGGGGGGTAAGGAACGCAATCGCTCATAATTTATTTCGGTCAAAAAAGTGCTACCTCTACCGTTGCACGTGTGTCTCTACTATGGAGCCTCAGACGCAGCGTGGTGCACCTTTACCGTAGCGTGCGTCTAAACACAGGCCCTCTCCGAAAGAGCTTAAAGAAGTTGAAATTCGAACGAAACAAAACAAAGGGCAACCAACAAGCAGGATCGATATTTGTTGACGAGTTTTCTATAGTGGGCTGAGCTAAAGAGCATTCGGGTTGCGCTTGGAACGAAGCACAAATGACGCTGCTTTTTTTTGTGGAATATCATCGATGACGTACACAGGAAACAAAACCTTGACCGAAATTAATTGCAGTCCACTACATGCGGTAGAGAAGAGACCTCGAAACATGTAAGGCTATAAGCTGCAGGGGCCTCTCCACATAATGTCGTAAAGCTCTGTGGGTACAGGCCCCAACCCAAGATACTGCAAACCACTATGCCCCAAAATATAAGGACCACTTGCATTGAACATGAATCCATGAAAGTTCCTTATATTTTGAGATTGAGTGGTACCTGGTATAGTACTTACATATGTCTTTCACGCACGACTGCACAACTTGTTTCACGGGAGGCCGGGGTGACGTTTCGACGAGTTCTCTCCAGTGGTGGCAGGGGGGCGCAACGGGCAGCAGCAGTGCCGAATAGAGCATCCCTAGCCAAGACGCCGCCCCCCTCGCCGACACCACAAGCTTCAAACCACAGTTAGTTGCGGTGGCACCGGGGCTCGCCGCGTCTATCACGTGTGTGAGCGCACAGCGGTACGATTTTTGTGCAATGCGATGCACATATGGAGGCGGTTTTTGGGACGCATGGTACGGTAGGAGCAGCACCATTGTTTTCTTCAGGATCCCAACCTGAAGGAATATGTATGTATGTTCCCCCCAAATAGATTTCGAGAAACCATGGGCGATTAACCTCGGTCTATACGTAGACACTGTTAGAAAATTACGACGAAACAAAAGGATGGGATTTTCACGTTATTGGGTATAGTCCTCCAATTGAGGAACGGGTCCCGTCCCAGTCAGAACAATATTACTTCAAGGCTAAACAAATGTTACCTATATCGTAGTACGCATCTTGGGGAAACGGGAGCCCGGGAATGGCGGGGATCAAGGTGGGTGGGCGAGAGATGCTCGCGCGGTACCAGCACAAAATAGTAAATCGTCCAAAAATATTCGTTTGCCAACAACGATTCCGGGGGGCACATGTATAGGCACCGGAACCACATTGCGAGTATGATGTACTGTTACGGACGCCATCTTTATCCCCTTTCAGCAACGACTCTTGTGTAGACGGTCTGTGAGCCGTCTAGGGTAATAGAACCTTGTCGATCACAACTAAGTTACTGCATGTACGCGGCAGGTAAATGATATTTTATGCATCGGACAGTTTAGATTAATGACCAACAGGTGTCGTTCCAAGAGAAGTGGTGGTCGGAGGAAGAGGCGGGGGTGGTGTGGGTGGCGCGGGGGTGTACTCTGATAAAATGGTCATGGCTGACCATAGTCATGTGATCATGGACACTCGCATCCGTCAAATGTTTCCGGAGCGGGGCACGTCGACGTGTCACCGAAGCGCCGTGAACCGGGGATGCATAAAGAAGGGGGGGGGGGGGGGGGGGGGGGGGGGGGAGAGAGGAAGAGGAGGCGCGAAGGAGCCTCGACAGTGAGCAAAACGTTTGGACACAAGAAAGGACGCGTGCTACGATAGAGGTAAAACATTTTGGCTGTTTTGGTTTCTGAATGACGCGGCTCCTTAACCCACAATCGTCGGAATTTCGTTCTTGTATAGCATTAAGTTTCGTATTTGTACATAAGCCCGCGGGGTTGTTCACCGGGTATAATGGCACTGTTTGAAACCCCTTTTCGGGTGAGATATTAGAGCTACTCAGGTGACCACCCTCAGAAACATCATGGTGCACCTCTACCGTAGCATGCGCCAAAGGTATTGCACATGCCGTAGTATGAGTCCAAATGACTTATAAACCGTTGCTGCCGTAGGATATGGGTATCATTTGTTCGCCCAACTGGTCCTGACTGACGGGGCGGGAGCGCCCCAGTCGGGAAAGTGGCCAGTAAGGCACGTCTTGGCGTGTCTCTTATAGCCCGACCGTTCGTCTCACGCCTAACCCATCGTGTGAATGCTCAACGAGTTTAGATGAGGAGACCCAGAAAGGGAAAACTTACACACATCTACCCCTGCCGCATGTGCGCCATGGTGCTGAAGGGGTGGGCTGAAGGGCGTGGCGCATCACCACCACGACATGTCATATATTGCTCCGATCGACGTTGCATGGGGTACCATTGTTGACAGCCGGACTCGGGGAAACCCTAACTGTCCAGGTGATCCCTTGCAAATCTAATTTGCAATCCATACCCCTCGGCGTAGAGTCCCCTTCTGGTCGATAAACACTCCAAACCAAGCCCCATATACAAGTTTAAACGTACAGTAGTAGTCTCAGGCGATTGGAGGGGGAGATTAACGTCCGACAGGTTCTCCCAAACGTGCTACCATGCAAGGGCCCGATTGTGCCCTTCTTGATAAGTATGTGGAGTTGCTCGTACAACCCGATTGCCGTTCAGTCTCTTCCACGGTAGCCACGACACGAGTGGTAGGGACGCCTCCCTCGCAAAATGTGGATGTAAAACCATCATTGTAAAGACACCGTTAGTATTACCGAATTGATAGGTTGTCGACGCCTTGTGAGGGTTGTGTTCAGAGTGCTCACGTACTCGGTGTAGGGATATTTATGTAACGGTATTTGGGAGTTCCACAGAGAAACTATGCGTGTTTCTCTGTGGAGCAATTGACGGTTTGGGCGATTTTATCGCTCACTCCGTGTTTCTCTCCCTTTCTTCTGTGTACGACGGTAATATATATATATATACATCAAGTGGAGCTTCTACTTCTTTCTGCGACCCAGAGTACCCCGCCAGGGGTCACTTGAACACGCTAGCGTCTGTCTCAATAAAAACGACTCGCTGGTTGGGTATCAGTCCGGAGAGCTCGAGGGCGAGCTGATTGTTTTGTATACAGGATGAAGGGTTCAGAGGAATCATCACCGAGCAGAGGCCTCATCGAAAATGAGGCCAATTGGGCCAGGGGAGCTGAAGAAACTACGGCAGCCGCAAAGGCGGCGAGCATCGCCGCGGCAGAGGCCGAGGGAATAACTTATAGCGCGGGAGCGTGCAACTAGCCTCCAGAGGGAGCACGAGGCTTACAGAGCAACAAGTCTCCAGAGGGAGCAAGAGGCCACCAAGGCAACCAGTCTCCGCGGCCAAAGGGTACGGGAGCAAGAGACAAAACATGAGGGAGATGGAGGTGACCGCAAGGGAGATGAAGGTGGCGGCGAGCAAGATGGAGATGCGGATGGAAATCCGAGAGGAGGAGAGGGTGAGAAGTGAGAGGCTTCAGCAGGGTGGTGGAGGAGGACCTCGCCCACCGGAGCCACGTGGTCAACCTGGCACCTTTGTGGTCGGTTTTGGTAAGCCCGCCCCGAAGCTTGACGACGTAAGAGAAGGAGGTTACTTTAGATGGGTGAAACAGTTCATGTCGTGGTCCATATTCAATGCCTGCGATGAGGCCCTAAAAATGACATCCGACCCTATCATTTTCCGAGTCCCGAATAAGAGGAATAGGGAGGAGTTGGAGTGCCAGTTTGGGCCAACCAAAGTAGCAGCAGCTCATAGGGCCTTTGAGGGCATAGCCGCTGCGATCACAAACTCATCGCTCATGCACAAGATCTATGATATTGGCAGCCCCAGCCTCGCGATGGCTGAGGTCAGAAGACATTACGTACCGAGCGACGACCTCGACAAGCAGGCGTATCAGAGAGAGTACATTAACGCGAAAATGGCAGATGGGGAAAACACCGCTCTATATTTTGAGAGGATGAGCATTATCCGTGAGAAACTGTGCGAAGTAGGGATTCCGAAGTCGGACCAGGAAGCGAACTTACATCTCTTGCAATGCCTCACATCCGACTACGAGGTCGACAAAAAGATTCTACAGTACGCCCCTCACCTCACAGTAACCATGATAGAAGACCGGGTACGCAGCACGTACAGATAATTTCAAGCGAGCAGAAGCAAGGTAAATGGCGGATCACAGGTTTTGGTCGCGAGTGGCAGTAGTAGTGGACCAGCCAGGCAGGGAAACTTCCCAACCCCCGGCAACTTCACGGGCGGCGCAGGTGGGTGGCCGAAAGGTGGCGCGATAGGTGGCGCCGTTAGACACTGGCATCAGCAGCAGCAGCAGCAGCATCAGCAGAAGCAGCCGTCGCAACAGTACCAGCAGCCTCACCAGCAGCGCCCACCGCAGCCACAGCAACAACACCTTCCTGGCCAACAGTGGGTTGGTCAGGGCTGGGGAAGTGGTCGTTCGGGGGACAGAAACGGCAAGCCGAAGAAGAACCGGCAGCAGCAGAATCCTCATGCGAGCGGCAACGGCGGGAACCAGTCCCGCCCTCGGTGTTATAGGTGCGAGCAAGTAGGCCACTACGTAGCAAACTGCCGCGCAATCGTGACGCTCGAGGAAGACAACGCCTACCCCACCCCACCGCGCAATCAAGGCCACGTCGCTACGAATACCGCACCGCTACTCGCCAGCCCACGCCCTATTCCCCAACCGGAGGTATCACAGCAACAGCAGCAGTACCAGCAGCAGCAGCAGCAGCAGCAGCAGCAGCAGCAGCAGCAGCAGCAGCAGCAGCAGCAGCAGCAGCAGCAGCAGCAGCAGCAGCAGCAGCAGCAGCAGGAGCAGCAGCAGCCGCAACAGTACCAGCAGCAACAGTACCAGCAACCGCTGCAATCACAGCAGCAACAGTCACAGTCACAGCCGCAACCGCAGCAATACTCGACTTCTGTGGAACCGTCACTTCTTCTCACAGCGCAGACTGGTCACATTGTTGGTCAGCGTGGTGTTTTGGGGGGGGGGGGTTGAGAGTTGGATAGCCGACAGCGGAGCGACAACGCACATGACTCATAACCCTTATAATCTGAACAACCGCCGCCCCCCCTCCCCCGAGAACGCCAAGGTATTCGTCGGGGACGGCACCGAATTAACGGTAGCGTTCGCTGGGAGCTTGGATTTGAATTTTCACGCGAAGAAGAAAGATGTAAGATTGACCCTCGAGCGTGTTTATTTTCTTCCAAGTTTCAAGATACACCTTGTATCCCTCCACACCATCCAGAAAAACGAACCGGTAACTCTGGATGCATATGGTACCCACCTCCTGGATGGTCGTCTAACTTTCCCCATTGACAGGGCAAGCTCACGCCTGAATGCTACCCGCCGCGCCCCCCCCGTGCACCCCCTCTCTTACATGCCGACTTCGATGGCTGTGCAACCCCCCACCCCCCCTCCCCCCCGTGCGCTGGTGCCTGTGATGACGCACCTGGCGAGGACGCCGGGCTATTTTCCATGCCGCCGCCACCGGGGGTGATGGTAGCAGTAGATCCGTCGAGACGGTTGGAAACTTCATCCCCCTCCTGCCCCCCTATGCATGGTGCGCCGAGGTTTTTGGCCATGCAACCCCCTCCCCCCCGTGCGCCGGTGCCTGAAATGATACAACCGGTGACGACGCCGGGGCTATTATTTACGCCGCGGTCGCCAGAGGGGATGGTAGCGGTAGATCTTTCGGGGCTGTTCGTAGCTGCGTCCCCCCCCTGCCCCCCTATGCATGGTGCGCCGAGTTTTTTGGCCATGCAACCCCCTCCTCCCCGTGCGCCGGTGCCTGAAATGATACAGCCGGTGAGGACGCCGGGGTTATTTTCTATGCCGCCATCGCCGGAGGGGATGGTAGCCGTAGATCCGTCGGGGCCGTCGGTAGCTGCGTTCCCCTCCTGCCCCCCTATGCATGGTGCGCCGAGTTTTGTGGCCATGCAACCCCCTCCCCCCCGTGCGCCGGTGCCTGTGATGACACAACCGGTGAGGACGCCGGGGCTTTTTTCTATGCCGCCGTCGCCGGGGGTGATGGTAGCGGTAGGTCCAGTAGCGGTACATCCGGTAGCGGTAGCTAACCCCCCGGTAGAGTGCCTTCCCCCCGCATCCCCCCCCTGCCCCCCTATGCATGGTGCGCCGAGTTTTGTGGCCATGCAACCCCCTCCCCTCCGTGCGCCGGTTCCTGTGACGACGCAACCGGTGAGGACGCCGGGGCTATTTTCTATGCCGCCGTCGCCGGGGGTGATGGTAGCGGTAGACCCGGTAGCGGTAGCTAACCCCCCGGTAGAGTGCCTTCTCCCCGCGTCCCCCCCCTGCCCCCCTATGCATGATGCGCTGAGTTTTGTGGCCATGCAACTCCTTCCCCCCCGTGCGCCGGTGCCTGTGACGACGCAACCGGTGAGGACGCCGGGGCTATTTTCTATGCCGCCGTCGCCGGGGATGATGGTAGAGGTAGATCCGGTAGCGGTATCTGACCCCCTGGTAGAGTGTCCCCCCCCCCCCCCTCCCGCGTTCCGCCCGGCGATTGCTGCTGCTGTGCTGGTCCCCGGCGTTCGGCGCTTCAAGGAGATGGACATTAACGTATTTTACGCGTGTAATGCCCACGCCCTCGAGGGATTTCTACGCCAGACGGCCAAGCAGCAAGGCGTCAAGCTGACGGGCACCCTGGTCACTTGCAGTGGATGCGTGCAGGCGAAGGGGAGGCGTGCGTATGTACCCACGATGACTTCATCTCGGAAGGCACTTCCCCTGCAGCGCGTTTTTGTTGATGTTGCTGGCCCCAGGAACGTCGCGTCTGCCGGCGGAGCTCTATACCTGATCCTGTTCGAGGATGACGCGACGCGCATGGGATGGTTGTACCCCCTCAGGAGCAAGACCGCTGCCGACGTGGCCGAGGCAACCCGGAAGTTCCTGAGCGACGTCAGCGGACGCGTGGAGTGCTTCCGGACGGATAACGGCGCCGAGTTCGTGAACGCCCTTTTCGCGAGCCTGTGCCTCGCGGAAAAAATCCGCCATGAGCACACCGGGGTTGGCGGGCCGAAGCACAACGACGTGATGGAGCGCGGACTTGGCCTGATCCAGGAAGGCGGCATGGCCGCTTGCTTGAGGCCCCCCGGCTGTTTCCCGGGCAGCTCCGGGACCTTGACCGTTATTGGGTGGAAGCAGCCATCTACATGAACGACTGCATGAACACCACTGCGACCACAGCCAACGTCAACTGCAAGTCACCGCACGAGGCGTTGTTTGGGACGCTTCCGCCGCCCAACACCCTCGCTTTCATGCAGCCCGGATTCCGCCACACCCCTCGCACCCACAAATCGGAGCCCAAGGCCGAGCGGTGCTTTGACCTCGACAGGGGGAGGAAGCACCAGCGGGACTGCGTCGAGGTGGTCACGGCGTGTGGTCGTACGAGCGACTCACGGGACGTCACTTGGGTGGAGCGCATGCCGATCATCGCGGCTGCGCCGCAGGCGAGGACGGACGCCGTGCCGGCACCGTGGGACGCCGACTTGCACGTCAAATACTTGCCGCCGGAGCGGGCGACCGTGTCACCGATGATGACGCCGGCGCCACCGGGAATGAAGCCGCCGCCATCCCTGCCGGGGAACGAAAATCCCCGGGTCAACGAGGGCCTCCCGGACAACGTAGGCCTGCCGCCGGTGATGACGCCGGTGATGACGCCAGCGCCGCCGATGGTGCCGCCGCCGCCGGGGGTGATGTTACCGTTACCTCCACCGGGGACCGAGAACCCCCAAGTCGAGGACGACGAGGGCCCCCCGGAAAACGAGCTTCTTCAACCGGGAAGGACGCGTGCGAGAACGAGGGCGTACAACCAGGCGGCCACTGGGGCGCGGTCAGCTGACCACGAACTCTTCACCCAGCGCCCGCCCAACTAGCTCGCCCCTGCCCTGCCCACGTGTGATGCGAGCCAGCGTTCGGAGCCCGCCACGCACCAGGCGGCGATGCACTCGCCAAACCATGCCAGCTGGTCCCATGCAATGGATAAGGAGATGTTTGGACTCGAGGAGGCTGGAACGTTCGGGGACGCTTAGCAGCAAAAGGGCGGGAACGTGGTGTCGGCCAAGTGGGTATTCACGTGGAAGGCAGATGAGAACGGCAAGGTGGTGAAGGCGAAAGCGCGACTAGTAGCAAGAGGTTTTAGCCAGCGCCCGGGAGTTGATTTCAATGAGACTTTTGCCCCCACTCCCGCCGCGTCATGTGTCCGTTTGATGGCTGCGATAGCCTGCGAATTGCAGTTGGATTTATGTCATTTCAATTCACAACAGGCGTTTGTCCAGGCCGAACTGGAGGAGGTAGTCTTGATGCGCATGCCACAGGGGTGCGGGGCTCTGACCGGGAAAGTAGTACGCTTGAATCGCAGCCTATACGGTTTGAAACAGGCGTCACGAACTTGGCACAGACACCTGATCATCCGTCTGAAGAGTCTTGGATTTGAACAGTGCCTCGCCGATCATTGCGTTTTCGGTTACTCGAGGCGGGGTCTATTTCCATCATTGCTGTGGTGCACGTTGACGACATTTTTGCGGTAGGCCGTAAGGAGAGGTGTGATCAATTCTGCGAGGACTTGAACCGCCTGGTCCCCATCAATAACCTTGGCGAGTTACGATCGTATGCCGGTTGCCACTATTCCCGAGACAAGGTCGCGGGTTTATTGGCGATTTCCCAGAAGGCTTTCGCGGAAAAGATGGTAAAAAAAATTGGCGTGACGGCTGATAAGGACACCTCACTTTCGCCTGATGCTTTTGTTGAGGATTTTGACGAGGAAGAGCCCACCGGTGATTTGCCGTACCGTGAACTGGTAGGTATTTTACTATGGCTTTCTAACCAGACGAGACCCGACATCTCTAATGCCGTGAGGGTGGTTGTGAGCTGTATGCATGCACTCAAACTCAAGCACTGGCTGGCCGCGAGAGGGATTTTGGAGTATCGGAAGCTGACCAGTAGCTACGGCATCACTTTCCAGAGCGGCAGTGGTTTAGAGTTGATGGTCTACGCAGACGCAGCCTATGCCCCCAAGGCCACTAGGAGGCGGTCTGTCTCAGGTGGAGCCGTAATTTGCGGGGGTGCGGCCATCCAATGGTTTTCCAGGACGCAAAAGAACGCCAAACTCTCCACGAGTGAAGCAGAATACGTTGCGATGGCAGAGGGCTTTAAGGAGGCTCTCCTCCTGCGGTCCGTATGGCGGTTTCGTTCCCCTGATTTTGGAGACTCGTGTATCCAGGTTTTTGAGGACAGCAAGGGCGCGATCCAGATAGGGGTCAACCCCGTGACCAACTCGAACTCGGAGCACATAGATGTCCGGCACCACTTCCTGCGAGAACTTGTTGAGCAGGGAGTATTTAAGATCACGCACGTGAAGTCGGAAAACCAACACGCTGACTTCTTGACGAAATCCCTCGCTAAGAACGCTTTCCGGTTTCACAGTAACTTCATCATAAACATGGGTTGATTTTTGACGTTTGTGTTCTTGGCGTCGTCGGCAGGACTGTTTTTATTGTGTTGATTTTTCTGAGAGTTGATTGTTTCTGAGGGTTGATTGTTCTGAGAATTGATTTTCTTCTGAGGGTTGATGTTCGTGAGAGTTGATTTTTCCGAGAGTTGATTATTTTCTGAGAGTTGATTATTTGTGAGAGTTGATTATTAATGAGAGCTGATTTTTCTGAGAATTGAATTTTCTTCTGAGGGTTGATATTTCTGAGAGTTCATTTTTCCGAGAGTTGATTATTTTCTGAGAGTTGATTTTTCTGCGAATTGATTTTTCTGATAATTGTTTGAGGTTTAAGGTTCTGTTTTTTGGATAATTATCCGGTGTGATATGGTTGAATACCCGCTTCTTGATCTAGCCGATGACCTCGACGAAGGAAAGGCTAGGTAGTTTTTGGTTTTTATTTGAGTATGATATTTTTGTATTTTTCGGTGATCTTGACGTATCATCATGGTATCCTGAGGTATTAAGTGTCATCCCATTCACCAAGCAGAGAGCAGGGAGGCTGTTCAGAGTGCTCACGTACTCGGTGTAGGGATATTTATGTAACGCTATTTGGGAGTTCCACAGAGGAAATATGCGTGTTTCTCTGTGGAGCAATTGACGGTTTGGGGTGGCGGTATACGAACCTCATGGGGATCGTTTTGTGAACGAACCTCACTATTATTCTTGGTGGGGTTTCAAATGCAGTCTACGGTATGTTATGTGTTCTCGTGGCCCGTCACTCCACATACACTCATATACACTCTCTCTCGTGCTACTGTTGTGGTTGTACTCGTACCTCATATTTATACATATCTTGCAAGGTAGAGAGGTGCTACTACGTAGAGCACATATTCATTTTGTACACATAGAGTACGAGTAAACACTCACAATAATATACACACATAGGGTATAAGGATTATGGGGCTGGCGACTCCCGCTTATTATGACCGACTTAACGCACACACACAGAGGGTGCCGAGGTTTTGAGGCTGTGACGCCGCCCGCTTAACTGTGGTTTATGCACACATAGTAAAAGCAAGGTGTTTGCAGTAGACGCCACCCGCTTGGTTATATCCTTAACGTTTGCTTGACAGCACCACAGCACCGGCCCCATATCATACCTTGCACCCACTATGATGTGTATGTATGTGTGCATAAGTCAACTAAGCGGGCGGCGTCAGCCTCTAAACCCCTGCACACTCTTTCTTTGTGTGTGCGTAAAGTCAACAATAATAAGCGGGAGGCGTCAGCCCCCTATAACCATTGCACCCTCTATGTGTTCATAAACCACACTTAAGCGGGCGGCGTCACAGCCTCCAAACCTCGGCACCCTCTGTGTGTGCGTTAAGTCGATCGTAATAAGCGGGAGTCGCCAGCCCCATAATCCTTATACCCTATGTGTGTATATTATTGTGAGTGTTTACTCGTACTCTATGTCTACAAAATGAATATGTGCTTTACGTACTGTAGTAGCACCTCTCTACCTTGCACGATATGTATAAATATGAGGTACGAGTACAACAACAACAGTAGCAGTAGTAGCACAAGAGAGAGTGTATATGAGTGTATGTATGTAAAGTGACGGGCTACGAGAACACATAACATACCGTAGACTGCATTTGAAACCCCACCAAGAATAATAGTGAGGTTCGTTCACAAAACGATCCCCATGAGGTTCGTATACCGCCACTCGACGGTTTGGGCTATTTCATCGCTCACTCCGTGTTTCTCTCCCTTTCTTCTGTGTACGACGGTAATATATATATACATCAAGTGGAGCTTCTACTTCTTTCCCGGACCCAGACTACCCCGCCAGGGGTCACTTGAACAGGTTGCTACTACACTGTTCAATGTCCCCACAAGAATTTTTGTACATCCACACTTGTACAAGGCTGGGGTCCTGGCTGGCCACCTGTAGACGAGGTACTTCATGCCCCCGGTTGTACTCGTTTGTGGTACTCTAAGGTACGGTAGGATCGGACCGCAGATGTCAAATACTTCAGAGCACCATCACAAGTATCTATACACGAACCTTACCGTAGTTGCTATCTCTCGACATCCACAACAAGCTGCCTAGCACCAAAGAATGCCGTCTCTCTTTTCACGGTCGTGAGCTTGCCCACATCAATGTTGAGCGAGTAAGTAAGTAAGTGCTATCCTCAGGAGATCACACGGCCCACGACGTTGGAGAACCCCTTCAACACACCTCTCGGACACCCTCGACAACGCCTAAGACCCAATGTTGCCCACCACTTCTCCAACCGAGAGGCGCGCTACGCAAGAGGTGCATCAACAATTTTCTGAGGTTGTTGTGTTTTTACTTGACTATTATAGTGGACGCATGCTCTCTACGGTAGAGGCGCACCCTCTATATTCTGAGGGTGGTCACTGGAGGAGCTCTATACCTCACCAAAAAACTACTTTTCGACCAAAAATTAATATTTCTACCTATGATGAACAATACCATGCCCTACGTATACCATGCAAAACATTTAACATGGCAACACGAGAATGGAAAGTCCGACGATTTTGGGTTAAGGAGCCCGATCGTCCAGAAACCATTTCAGCCAAAAAAAACGGTACAGTACCTCTGTCGTAGCACGCGTCAGGTATGTAGGAGCTCTGTACCCCACCCATAACCTAACCTTGAGAAACATTATAGTGAAAGACCCGATGAACAATATTCCATGTCCTCAGATATCGCGTCCCTCCGGAGTGCAAACAAGCATTGTCTTGAGTTACGATATTAGTATTCCTCAAACAATATTGGCAATAGTATCGTGTCCCTCGTATATGTGAAAAGTAATATCTCAAGGTACACGGGATGTTTTTTTCTATATTATCGTCGGGGGTGGGGTTTCCCTGTCGTAGGGTGGTATGTAAAATCAGGGGTTTCGTCTGACGGTAAATGCGGTATGCTACATGTACCGAAACCTACGCAGCTGCATATAGCGTTAAGACACAAAATGACACCCCGGGGATTTCCCAGTTTACGAGCCCCGCCAGTCATCTTTTTTTCCAGCCTAAAAGTACTACCCCTATCGCAGAACACGCCTCAACCCTCCCTTCTTCCGCATTGACCAAGACTCGTTAACGACGCATGCTACGGTAGAGGTGCACCATGTTTTCCCTCTCAGGGTGGTCTCTTGAGGAGCTCTATACGTACCTCATCCTAAAATGTATTTCGGACAAGGAAAATGAAAGTGATATCCGATGAACAGTCTCAATGCCTACGCGAACCACGAACAAAATTTTACGACACAATAATGAAAGTCCAACAAGTTTGGGACCCGTTAAAGAAGCTCAATTGTTCAGAAACGACTGTTTCAATCAGAAAAGTGCTCGTACAGTAGTAGTGCCTCTATGTCGTAGCACGCGTCTAACGCCTTAACCCATTCATATCGGAAAAAAACGCCCTACACTAATTCCAAGTAGTTTGTCCCCACATGCGTGGGACCTTATCTTGAGGGGTTAAGGGCGTGATATTATCCTCTTGGCCAGCGCAACGGTTACTTGTTGTGTGGACGAGGTCTTGGATCAAGCTTGGGCGTATTACCCTGCAGACACGGATCGAGGGTATTTTCGCTTTATTTGTCGTGCTATCCCTCTGGCCAGGGGCCTTCATAGCCAATCTCTCTTCTTCTTACGGTTAGAGGCACAGCAATTTTACCGCGCCTGCCTCTCACTCGGTTCGTGTCGACATACACGGGGCGAGCGTTGCCGAGTAAGTAGTAGGGCCGCCTTTGGACACCCTCCGCGTCACTCGCTTTTCCACGATGGTAATAAACGACAATATATAGAGGTGGCACATTTTGGCGGAAACGTTTTCTGAATGACCTATTCTAAAGGCTCCTTAACCAAAACTCGTTGGAATGCCATTCGGTTTGGGAATATATATTCATATATAGTATGTTTTGTACCTGGGCCATGGGATTGTTCATCGAATTGCACTTTCCTTTCTATCAATATTATATCGGTATCAGTTTTTGGGTGACTTAGTAGTAGTATAGAGCTCCTGAAGTAATTAATAGGAGCTTCGGAAAAAACATGGTGCACCTCTCTATCTACCGTACGGTAGCATATAGGTATACAGTATAGTATACTAACCACCACACTTGGTGAGCACGCGACGGAGGT
>MEHQ01001335.1:913435-946841 GCA_008828725.1 Saccharina japonica
GGGTACTTCATTTTCATGCATGGCCGTAGTCGTATGGGGGGGGGCGTAATTTCCACGTCTTCAAGTATTGTTCTCTATTGCATGGGGAGTACACTTCAGTTACCCTTCGTCTAGACTATCGTACACTGAAGTATTTAAAAGTGAGTATTCGCGCTTGTAACTCACGCCATTGGCCTTTAATTTCTCGCTCATCCACACCCTCATAAAACTTGTAAAAAATACAAGTATTACGCGTCCGACGAGTGACTCTACTACTGCACCATATCGCGGTGCACCCATACGTACGCATGTTCAGCTGCTGTCTCCCGCGTCCCGCCACAAACACGAACGTTGTGGCAGCAGTGGGTGAGAGTGTGTCTCGACCTCAGGCGCTACTACTGCTGTGTAGTTCCGGTGCTCTCCCACACGTGACGTGCACTTACCTCGCCTATGCATGTGTGTCGCCCGCTGCTGTGAATGCTGTCGCCACCACAGCCGACTTGTTACCTACAGCTCCGGCATGCAACAGCGCTGCTGACTGCGAACCTGGCTGGTTCTGCGTTCTAGACGAATATAACGTGAAGTCCTGCCAAGGTGAGCGCCGATCTCAGGTACACCGTCTTGTAAAGGTACACATACGCCTTCACATCCATAAACAGACCAAACGATGCCCTTGCCAAGATATTGAATGGTGGGAGCGTCGGTTAGTAGGAGTCCACCAGAGCTCTTCGTAGAGGGGGGACGGCATTGTCTGTCTGAAGTTGATATTTCGTCACGTAGGTATCAGATGTGATCGATACCATCTTCCATGTTGCTGAAGGGGGAAACACACTCCTATCGTCGTCGCACGCCTCTTGTCCCTATCGTAACACCCAGTTTCGGCTCTAATATGCACCCCGTACCGAAGCCCTGTTCTTTAGTGGGCACTGCTAGAAATGGAGGCAACACTTGTGATTGGCGAACACCTCACCCAAGACCGTCCGCACACCGCTTAACTGAGGAACGATCAGTACTTGTACAGCAGTGGTACCCAATATCACGATTGCTTATCTTACCGTGTCCTTGGTTGTATACCCCAGGCCATGTGGACTGTTTTCATCATGTTAGTTTTACTATTGTTAGTTTTGGTGAGTGCTGAGCCTCAGAAAATATGCGGGCTACCCTTAAACCGCGCCTACGTAGGACGATGAGTGCGTGCTGTTTGCCGTCTAGGGGTAGCACCTAATGTTTATGCCGCTCTATACTTGGGATCATGGATTCCCTTGGATACGTGTGGATGGTACGGTTGAAACAAGCGCCGCACAGCGTGCGGCCGAAAATTGATACAGTACAATATTAAACCCGTTTCTTCCATCGTCCTTCGGTGTTGTGGCGTGTTGTGGCGCGTGCATACATTAAGGACTGTCTATATATAACCTTTGTTGTTGGATGATTTGACGCCTTTTGAAATACGCATGGGTTAAGATTACTGTTTTTCAATCTCTTTGTTTCCGTCGTCCACGTACGATATATATTTGTTTTTCGGGTCCTGGTGCGTGCATGCCTGGTCAAAAGTACGCATGTATATACAGTATCTTGAAACGATATTGCGTCAGCGTTTAACATCGGGATGTAGTTAATGAAGACTTCGGTGGTGGCGCCGTCAGACATGAACGAGACACAAACGGCACACGTGGTATGGTATATAGGGCAATTCCTCGGTCCAAACGCAATACATCCGTGAAAACCGTTTCGGCGAAACAATGTCGAAAAACAATTGCTTCATTGTACGTTACAGTAGCACGCGTAGGAAATAATTCGAACCCTTCTGCCTCCCAGCAAGCAAACCCCCTTGTCTTGTGAATACATCTAACGTGCTATTATTGCTACGCCCCGGCCTTTGTTGTATGCGACGTGCATGTGACTACCGTGACAGTTTGCGCGGACGGGAGCGATACGTGTAACGACCCCCACCTGAAAGGCCTGCGCGGCCAGAGGATCGACTGGTCCGGGGTCGACGGCGGCTGGTACTCCCTCGTCAAGGACGACGCGGCCGACATCCAGGTGAACCTCCGCGTCACCGCTCCTCTCCCCGTCGAGTTCCCCGAACGCCAGCTCATCACGGGCCTCAGCGTCCTCTCTGCTGGGCACTCCCTCGTCATCGAGGTGAAGAACCCGTACGCCGTTGACCCCGCCGCTTGCCCCGGAGGGGTCTCGCCTTGCCTGGCCAACGGCGGCATCCGCGCCGTCGACGGAGTCCAGCAGGACGGCCTTCTCCGTCCGCTCCCTCAGGAAGGGGACCGTCGCCGAGGGCATGGCCGTCTTCGTGTCCAACCTCCCCGTCGAGTGCCGCCAGTTCGGCGGGGCCAAGATCTGGGCCCGCCTGTACGAGGAGATGCTGCAGGGCAGGCGCGAGCTCGCCGTCGAGGACGTCTTCGAGGACTGGGTGCTGAGCTTCTACACCATGGCGGCCCCCGACTGGTGCACCCGCTTCATCGACCAGCACAGCCTCGAGGACGTGCAGTCCGTCCACGCCGTCTTCAAGATCGAGACGCCGTGGAACACCGTCCGCCTCAACGTCGGCACCAACCAGCAGGGCGACGGGGAGCTGAACTGGGACGGGCGCGTCCTGCCCGACCTGGAGTTCTGGCAGATGGACGTCGGGATGGACGGACTGTCTCTCGAGAACGAGGCGCTCTCCGGGCTTTTGGGCGAGACGGCCCGCCCGGTGATCGGAGCCGACGGCCACCCGGCCATGGAGGGCGACGGAGCGTTCCGTGGCACCATCGAGGACTACCGCGTGGACGGCCCTCTGGGCAAGGACTTCGCGCTCCTCCACCAGTATAAAAGGGACGGAGGTCGGAGCTTTTCCCAAGTACCAGGGCAGGGCTCAAGGGGGTTTTCGGTGCCAACCTGACACACTTTTTTCCAGGCCTATAGGAGGACGAGGAGCTTTCATTGGAGTGCATGGGGGGCTTGTGGGCACCACCACCGGTGTCTCTGTTCTCGAAGAAATCTGGAGGCCGGAGCTTGGAAGTACAGGAAGGATCTCGGGGCTGAGCAAACCAAACACAGGTTCCCTCCTATCGACACAATCTAGGCCCCGGAGGTTGGATGTACAGGAGGAGCTTCGGGGCGGGGGTAGAACATACTGTAAGTTTGCCCCTTCCCCCCTCCACCAATCCCCCCACCCCATCCCCCGTACCCATGCGGTCCATGCATCGGGATGAGGTACTCATTGCAGCGGTCGCACAAGAAGCGCACGCCTTTTGCTTCCCCTCGGCCGTACTGTGTAGGTATTAGGTCCACGCAATACCTGCAGCATATTATGTAGGTTTTAGATCCAACGTGATACCTGCAGTATCAACTATGAAACTATTTTGGCATTCAATTCGTATCATAAAAGTGAAACAATAAGCTTATGTTGCTGAGGCTTATACGAGTAGTGAGTTCGTGTTACCTCTTTTATTGTCTTTTTTATGTCTCCGATATTGTGTTCTCCCAGTTATTTTGATATCTTCCAGTAATTTTTTTATTTGTTCCCTCAAAGGTTGTTTCGTTTGATCCTGGCCGTTTTAGGCTGTGGGTCCGGAACATTTGCTCATTCGCTTTCAGCACGCCTCTGCATTTCCCCACTCGGCCTGCCCTGTCGGTAGTTTGCGATGCAGATATAGGTTTCCGGTTTTCACTCCCATGCCCACAGAGGACTCGTGCCTTGGGTGGGTTTATATGGGAATAAAAACAAGTCAGGCGTGTTTTGTTCAAGTGTTGCTTTTAAGTCTTGTGTAATGAGCAAACTAACGGGTAACTATGAAAGGACAACACAGTGTGGAAGGGGTTTCGACCAAAAGACGTTTTATAGTACTGTAGCGTCGATGTTGAAGGGAGGGGCTTCTATTGCCCCGCCGTTTGGTCCTTATTGTCCCGTCGTTTGGTCTAGTGGCTCAAGTAGTGCTCAGCAACGGGAAAAATCCCGCGTCCCGACCAGAGGCATCATAATCTTATTCGATGCATATTGTAAATTATATAGGCAGTTGGTTCCGGCACGCAAATGGTGCCCCTTCCCACCCTCCCACGCAGTAACGGGCGAGTAATGGGTGATCAGCATGTACTGCTCATTCGTGAGAGAGCGCCTCAGGTATTTGGTTGCCCATATTTCTTCGTTGGAAAGAGGGGCAAGGTCACAGCAGATATATCTGCTGATCATAGGACGAAATAATTAAGAGTTTACATTGGACCCATCTCACGCAGGGTTTCCGACGAGTTGGTGTCTTTGCTCCAGCACCCCCCCCCCCCCCCCCCCGGCTGCTGCCGACAACGTAAGGTGTTTATTTTAATGCGCGTTGTAACCGTATTTTTACTGTATCAGATAGGGACGTAACATGTAGGGAGAAGAACTGGCAACGTGTTATTTTGATGCAAGACACCAGCCTAATTGCTTGTTGGGTTTTTCGGAGTTGGAATATATGGAGGCATTTGGATAGCGGGCTCTCGTGGCTGTTGTTTTTTTCCTATGGGGCCGCGCGACACACCCATAAACGCGGTCTCTTGTACCCAGTACGTACTTCGTTCGCCCCAAGTTTGCTTTGCATTTGTTATCTACTATAAGGATATTAGGAGGGGAGGGGGGGACTATTCTGAGAGCGTTCGTTGCTGAGCGCTGAGCGAGACGTTGGAGGTTGGTTTCCCTCGGGGTGGTTGCGTATTTGGCCTCGTACGGGATGTGGGATGAAGGCGGTGGTGCATGTAGTGTCTGCTGCCCACTCCTGCCTGCATGTTACACTAAAAAAACAAAACCTAAGTCAAGGAGTGTCACGCCGTACAGGGGTTAGTCACCATCGGCATTGCATTTGTACCCGGTGTACTTCTAATAGTTGGGTTGTCATTTTAGTACACTCGGTATAAAGGGGGGGTATTCTGAAAGGATGATGGGGTAGTTGCTGAGCGCTGGAGAAAAAGAGAGCGGACATTCCTTGACAGATAAGAGTCGGTTTTTCGTCCGGTGTAGATGATGGATGGGGTGACTGCTTCCCCCTGTCTCCCATGTTTTCTGAACGTAAGTCACGGACGCTCATACCGTGTGTATTGTGTTGAGTTGTCATCGGCGCAACGTGTACCTGGTATATTTTAAAGTAGTCTAGATGGTAGTTACAGTAGTTGTAGTTTGCATTCTTGCACAGTTCTGGGGGAGAGTGAGTTAGTTGCGGAGCTATATAATGTAGAGATTTCCCCTTTTCAGGGTCGGTTTTCGTCTGGAATTGTATGGCGTGTCTGCTGCCCCCAGTCTGCCTATTATACACGAATGTAAGTAACGGGAGACTCATCACGCCGTCTTTCATGTGTCTTGTGTGTCGCCGTCTCGACACAGCATATGCGAAGCCTTCTCAACGCGGAGAGTATATAAATATACAATTGACGCCAAGCACACCCACTCGAGTCCAGTTTATTCTGGCTGCTGTACCCCACCACACGACGGTCGGACAGACCCACGTGAGACAGACCAATGATTTGTATAATGTGTTATGCGCCAAGATTTCCCACAATAAACCAAACGCGAATAGTGTGGGGAATCCTGTCTCTTGATAATCGTGCACGTTGTCATTGGTTTACCCCATCTCATCGAATGCCTTGTCCTTGTTTACTCTCACGTACACATTAGATAAGCCGAAACTCAGATCCGGGGTGACAATTCAGGGGGTCTTCCCCCTCCTCCCCACTACGGTCCGTGCCTTGCATTTTATTCGCGGACCTACTTCGGCCCTTTCTTCCTTCGTCGACTCGCATGGATTTTCCCCCACCAACGCTGCTACAGTGGGTGCTCTCAGCAGTTGATTCCGTTTATATTTAGTTTGTTTCAAACAAACACTCAAACAATGTCCAACCGGGTCGACGGTAGCCGCTACCCCACGAACCAACCCTTAACAGCACTCGAGGCGTTCAGGATATATTAAAATAAGCCTAAACCAACCCACCGACCCGCCGACCCACCTACCCACCTACCTATTATCCACCTACACTTGAACCCACCTACCTACGTAGTAGTACCTTATCTATCTTTTCACCCACCCATCTGACAGTGTTTACCTACCTATCTATCTATATACACCAACCCATCCACCAACCTACTAACGCACCCACCCGCCCTCCGACGTACCCACCCGCCCACGCATCCACGCACCCACGCACCCACCCATGAGCAATGCTACCTTATAGGGATGGTGGCTTATGTTCTGAGCTCCTCACGTGAGGACGTTCACTCCATACTATGATCTCATACACCCGAAACATGACACCGATAGTAAGTTTGTTTGTCCTGGTCACCTGGCCAAAATACTCGTTGCCCTGCACACAGTAGCCTATCTATATACATGGATATGCTCCTATTAGAAATAAAATTAGGATCATACTATCCGGCAGTTGCTCACTCGAGGAGCGCACACCGGGTCAGAAAACATTGATTAAACAAGTACACCCACCCACCCGCCCACCCACGTAGTACCCACCCACCTATACTGCGACGTATCTTCATACACCCATGCACCCACCCACCCACCTGCCCACCTACCTTAGGGTTAGGGTTACTACCCACCTGCCCACTTACCTATTCCCTCTCCCACTCACCACCCCACACACGCACCCACCCATCTTCTCAATTCATCCACCCACCCTTCCATGCACCCACTTACCCACTTACCCACTCACCCAACGAACTCGTTCGTGTGCCTGCTTTGCTGGCAGTTCTGCGTCCGTGGAAAGTAGTACACCCCCGCCATTAACTAACTGCACAACCCCCACCATATACCGTGACCCGTCAGGCCATACTTAGTCGTCGTCGCATCGGGCCCGGACAACGGGGGCCTCAAGCGGCATGCCACCGTAGAGGTGTGGTGGCCTATTTTCTAACCTGAAACAACGTCCCACTCGAAACATGAATTCGAAGAAGTACCTGTTGGTTCGCGCGAACCCCTATGACAAATATATGTATATACCATGTATAATATGTAATATATAATATAACTATATAGTGTATGTAGTGAAGTAACAACACCAACAGGTTCTCGCTTACTTCATAATAAGCATCTCCACCGGCCGACGCGTGTTACGATAAAGGTACTGTAGTACCGTTTTCCCGAAATCATTATTATTTCTGAAAGACGGGGCTCGTCGTTATCCCAAAATATGTTGAAATCTCGGGTAGCACTGTGCTGCATTGTATACTTAGGCCTGGCTTATTAGATTGATTGTCTCATAGCGCTTATGTTTATTTCCCTTCAAAATCAGGTTTTGGGTGAGGTATATAGAGCTTCTCAAGTCACCACCCTCAGACGGCAAAAACAACATGATGCACCTTTACCGTAGCATGCGCCAGGCCCGGAACATATACGCTGAGCCAACCAGGGCAACCCCCCCCTACCGTGCGACGAGGCTTTTGTTTGAGAGAAATACCACCAATATAATGGTGGTTACTTATTTTCCGAGCTCCTCACATATGAGGAGGAGGAGCTCAAACACTGTTAAACATTACAGTAAGCCACCCGGAACGTATGAACACTTCGCAATAAGGTTCTTCTCCTCGCGATCCCACCAAGATTCGTATACACTGCTTAGTCCTGACCATGCTAAACTACTATCGACAGTAAAAGTATCACGCTATGCTACCCGGTAGCTGCTCGCTTAACAAGGACATCAACTAACTGCGGTCATACCATATGTAGTGCCGAGCCCTGGAGCGGCGTCGTTTGTCACCTTGAGTAGGCGTCGATCACACCTGTTCCTTATGTGACTGTTCCATGATATTCTTGCCCGTTTTGAGCTGTTTCTTAAACCCAACTCCTTAGACCAGGTACGTATTCTATTATTATATTGGACATTTCGAGTTTT
This sequence comes from Saccharina japonica, assembly GCA_008828725.1. Lineage (NCBI taxonomy): Eukaryota > Phaeophyceae > Laminariales > Laminariaceae > Saccharina > Saccharina japonica. The sequence goes on from MEHQ01001335.1 coordinate 921,275, forward strand.
TGGTTTTTATTTCGCAAAATCGGGCGCCAACGACACTGATGTGTACCTGGTGTGTAGTCTTGCGATATTGATTAAAAAAAAGTGCACTCCCTATATCGTGGGAGGAGGCGTTTTTCAATTGCGTTTCTTCCTCCGAGGACCTGGGTCTCCTCCGCGGATCATCAAGGCCGAACGATAGCTGAAAGAGACACCACTAACGCACTTGTCACGCGTGCTGCGATAGAGGAAGCACTTTTCCGCCAAAACATTTTCTGGATGACGAGGCTCCCTAATCCAGAATCGCAGGAATTTCAATTTTGTGTTGCAATGATTTGCATTTTATTACTCAGACCATGGGATTGCTCATCGAGTACGTAGCTTTTTTACTTTCCACTACTCGTAAAGTCAGTTTTTGGGTGGAGGATAAGAGATCCCCAAGTGACCACTTCCAGAATTAACCTGGCACACCTCTGCCGTAGCATGCGTCTTGTTCTCAATGCAAACTAGCGATGCCGACCATCGGAGGCCTGCTAATATAATAGCATGCCTTACACTATATTTTGACGAAGGACGCGCACACTGCGATATACCAGTGTAGAGGTAGTACCTTTTTTTGTCTGAAAGGTGTTCCTAAATGACGAGGCTTCATCACCCAGAACCGTCTGAATTTCATTCTGGTTTGGCAATATGTTTCACATTACATATACACTTGGGCCGTGGGAGTGTTCACATTGGCTACGTATATACTTCGTATGTATATTGTATATAGCATTTTCCTTTTCAATTAAAATCAGTTTTTGACTACTGCAGGTATGAAGGTCCTCGCTCTACGGAGGAACCTCAGAAAATGTACTGCATGCAGGTGCACCCTCTACCACCGTAGCACGCGTCCAAACCATTCATGACTGTGCGGTTAAGATATGTTCTTCACCTAACATCGTGTCAGGACAACAATACTGTACAGCAGTAGCAGCAGCAGCAGCAGCAGCAGTAGTAGTAGTAGTAGTAGTAGTAGTAGTAGTAGTAGTAGTACTGTAGTAGTAGTAGAAGTAGTAGTGTTTTGCAGCAAATATTTCGTAATGACATGTGCCTATGTACCTATACGCTGTATAGGCTCTGGAGGTGTTTACCAGGCTTTATAGTGAGGTTTAGACGCCCCCCATACTGTAATCAAGGGGGCATATGCAACGAACGGCAGGTTTTTATTGGTTGAACGTCGGTGAGAGGAGTCGGTAGAAAGCCATTCGTAAGGGGGACTGCATTGTTATTGGTGTACGCTTGTCAAGTATCCAGGGATGATTGATAGGTATATGTGAATGGTACGACTGAAAATGAAGTAATACGAGCTGCGCATTGTCAGGTGGCAAATGGAATAATATGAACAGCACTAGAGAGCAGAGGTGCACCATCTTTTGTTTTCCAGGGTGGTCGGTTAAGGAGCTCTACCCGCTGACCCACAAAAACTGAATGCTGAGGGAACGAAATCAAATACCCAGGCTACGATGGAGGTCCGCCGTGATTGTTCTGAGCTCCTCGTCTGACGAGGCCTATACTGATGGTAAGCCACCTACCTGCCCGATGAACAATCTCGTGACCGAAGCATACTCTGAAAATCATTGCAACCCAAGATTACAACATTGAAAGTCCGACGATTGTGGGTAAGGAGCCCGGTCCTTCAAAATACCTCTATCCTATTAACAGCACGCGTCAAAAGGGCTGTACCCGACGAGCCCAAAAATCATCCCAGGTGGCCGGAATACGCAACGAAACAACATTGAAACACAAGAACAAACACAACGGAATATGCAGCGAAACAACATTGAAACACAAGAAAAAAAACAACGGAATATGCAACGAAAATACATTGAAACACAAGAAAAAAAAAACAAAGCTCCGACGAATAAAAACGTTTCACCCTAAACGTACTTCCTTCTGTACTGTAATCGAGTCAGAGGAGCCTCGCAAAAACTACTGTAGTGCCTGGTAGGTGTTAAACCTGCCATAGTACGAACCGTCAGCCCTTCTCTGGAGACGTATAGTTTACCCTTTTTTAAAGTTTTTTTTTATGTTATACCTGTTGGCAGGACATGATCGCAAAACTACTGAATTGTCAGGTATAGTCTGTAGCTTCAACGTGGTAAGTGCCGGAAGAGACAAGGTAACATATCAACAAGTTGGGCGGCACTACAGTACGCTCATTGGCATCACCGACGTGGTTTCCGGTGCGACCATGAAAGGGACGACCGGCCCGCCGGCTTAAAGGCGCGTGCTCGGATAGAGGAGGCCTTGTTTCGGCTGAGACGTTATCTGAACGACGGGGGGGGGCTCCTTAAACCAAAATCGTCGGAATTTCATGATATTGTTGTTGTTGCCATGTTTCTTTGCGGTACACTTATATAGGACATGGGGTTACTCATCTGGTACGTGTAGCCCTTTCCATTTCCCTCCCAAATCAGTTCTTGACTTGCTAATATTGTAGAGTCTCCCTCAAGTAAGGAGCCATAGACACATCGTGGCGCACCTCTACCGTAGCGCGAGTCTAAACACAGACCCTCTCCGAAAGAGCTTATAGAAGTTGAAATTCGAAAGAAACAAAAACAGAGGGCAACCAAGCAGCATATCTGTTGATGGATTTTCTTCAGGGAGCTGCCCTATAAAGAGCACTCGAGTTACACTTGGAACGGAGCACCATTGGCACTGCTTTTGTAGAAAGTCGTCGGTGCCTCACACAGGAAACACAACTTTGACCGAAATTGTTTGCAGTCCACTTCATGCGGTAGAGAGAGACCTCGAAAATGTTAAGGCTATAACCTGCAGGGGCCCCTCCACAGAATATCGTGGAGCGTTGTGGGCATAGGTCGCAACCTAAAATACTGCAAACAACTAAGTTCCAAAATATAAGGAACACTTACATTGAATATTAATATACGGAAGTTCATTATATTTTGGGATTGAATGGTACCTGGTATATTATTTACATAGGTCGTTCACGCACGACTGCACAACTACTACTGCAGTAACTGCTTCGCGGGAGGCCGGGGTATCGTTTCGACGAGTTCTCTCCAGTGGTGGCAGGGCGGCGCAAAGGGCAACAGCAGCAGCAGTGCCGAATGGAGCACCACCAGCTAAGACGCCGCCCCCCCCGCCGCGACCACAACCTTCGAACCACAGTTGCGGTGGCACCGGGGGTCGCCGCGTCTATCACGTGTGTAAGTACACAACAAATTTGGTGCAATCCGGTGTAAATATGGAGGCGTGTTTTAGGACCCGTTCTACGGTAGGAGCAGCACCATTGTTTGCTTCAGGGTCTGCAGTTGAGGGACTCTGTATGCCCCCTCAAACAATATTTGCAGAGACACCATGGTCGCTTAACCTCGGTCTATACGTAGACGCTGTTCGAAAATGACAACGAAACAAAAGGATGGGATTTTCACGTTATTGGGTATAGGTCTCCGATCGAGGAACGTGTCCCATGCCAGTCATAAATGTTTCACTTGCAGGGCAAAACAAATGCTACCTATATCGTAGAAATCAAATTAGGGAAACGGGAGCCCGGGGCGGGCGGGGATCAGGGTGGGTGGGCGGGAGATGCTCGCGCGATACCAGCACAATATAGATACCCGTCCAAAAATCTTCGTTAGTCAACAACGATCCCGAGAGGCACAGGTATAAGCACCGGAACCACATTGTGAGTATGATGTACTGTTAAAGACGCTATCTTCGTCCCCTTTCAGCAACGACTCTTGTGTGGACGGTCTGTGAGCCATCTAGGGTGCTAGAACGGCGTCGACCACCACTAAGTTACTGCACGTACGCGGCAGGTAACTTTTGTTTTTTTGTATCGGACAGCAGTTAAGATTGATGACCAACAGGTGTCGTTCCAAGAGAAGTGGTCGTCGGAGGAGGCGGGAGTGGTGTAGGTGGCGCGGGGGTGTACTCTGATAAAATCGTCATGCCTGACCGTTGTCACATGATCATGAACACTCGAATCCGTGAAATATTTCCGGAGCGGGGCACGTCGACTTGTCACCGAAACGCCGTGAAGCGGGGATGGATAAAGGAGGGGGGGGGGGGGGGGGGGGGGCAAGAGGAGGAGGAGGAGGAGGCGAGAAGGAGCCTCGACAGTGAGAAAAATATTCGGACACAAGAAAGGACGCGTGCTACGATAGAGGTAGCACATTTTGACTGTTTCGTTTTCGGCATGACGCGACTCCTTAGCCCAAAGTCGTCGGAATTTCGTTCTTGTGTTTCACTATTTTTGTTTTTTCGCGTAAGGCCGCGGGATTGTTCACCGGGTATAAAGGCATTAAAATCCGTTTTGGGGTGATATATGGAGCCCCTCAAATGACCACCGTCAAACATCTACCGTAGCATGCGCCAAAGGTATCCCACATGCCGTTGTATGACTCCAAACGACTTATAACCCGTTGCTACGGTAGGATAGGGGGTAAAATTTGTTTGCCAAACTGGCCCTGACTGATGGGGCGGGAGCGCCCCAGTCGGGAAACTAGCCAGTAACGCACGTTTTGTCGTGTCTGTTATAGTCCCACCGTCCGTCGCACGCCTAACCCATCGTGTGGTTGCTCAACGAGTTTTGATGTGGAGACCCAGAAGGTGAAACCTTACACACACCTACCCCTACCGCATGCGCGCCTTGGCGCTAAAGGGGTGCGCTGAAGGCCGTGGCGTATCACCACCACGACATGTGATATATAGCTCTGACCGACGTTGCCTGGGGTACCATTGTTGACCGCCGGACTGGGGGAAACCGTGACCGGCGGAGCGGCCGCTTTCGAACATAATATGCAATTGATACTGCTCGGCGAAGAGTCCCCTTCTATTCGATATACGTTTTAAACCAAGCCAAAAACAAGCATACGTGTACAGTAGTAGTTTCAGGCGATTGGGGGGGAACCGTGCGGTTCGACAGTACCTCAAAAACGTTATACCATGCATGGGCCCCATTGTGCTCTTCTTGATAAGTATGTGGGGTTGCTCGTACAACCCGATTGCCGTTCGGCCTCTTCCACGGTAGCCACGACACAACAAGTGGTCGAGACGCCTCCCTCGCAACCTGTGGATGTAAAACCATCCTTGAGCAATCCCACGGTAGGGGTACCACTTTTTGGCTCGATATTTTCTGACGGGTCGAGCTCCTCACGTGAGTAACCACCGGATACTCTTCCTATTTTACCGGTAGGTTTGTTTTTGAACTACCGCATTGGAAGGTTTGATCGGGTTGCGCGAACGAATGTTTCCGAAGTCACGTTTTTGGTGAGATATTGAGCTCCTCATGTGAGGAGCTCACCAAATTCAGCTGCGCCCCTATCGTGGGATGAATCCATTGCAAAGACACCGTTAAGAGTACCGACTTGATACGTTGTCGGCACCTTGTGAGCGCTGCTACTACAACGTTCAATGTCTCCATAAGGGTTTTTGTGCACTCACACTTGTGCAAGGGGGGGGGCTCCTCGCTGGCCACCTATCGAAGACGTACCTCATGCCCTCGGTAATACTCGTTTGTAGTACCCCAAGGTACGGTAGGACCGGGCCCGCCGCAGATGTCAGATATTTCAGAGCACCGTCACAAATGACTATGCACGAACCTTACCGTAGTTGGTATTTCTCGACAGCCACAACGTGCTGTCAAGCACCAAACAGTACCGTCTCCCCTTTTACGGCCGTGAGCTTGCCCACATCGATGTTGAGCGAGAAAGCGCTATCTTCGGGAGATCACACGGCCCACGACGTGAGAGAGTACCCTTCCACCACACCTCTCCGACACCGTCGAAAATGCCTGAGACACACCCTTTCCCATCAATTCTCCCACCGCGGGGCGTGCTCCACAAGAGGTGCATCAACAATTTTCTAAGGTTGTTGTGTTTGTACTTGAATATTATAGTGGACGCATGCTACGGTAGAGCCGCACCCTGTAGTTTGTGACGGTGGTCACTGGAGGAATTTCTATACCTCATCCAAAAACGGGTAGAGGTGCAACCTGTATTTACTGACGGTGGTCACTGGAATAAGCTCCACACCTAACCCAAAAACTGATTTTCGACCTAAATATAAAAGTGCTACCGGACGAATAACACCATGCCCCATGTATACCACGCCCAGCATTGAAACACGAGAAGGGAAGTTCGACGGTTTTGGATCAAGGAGCCCGACCATTCAGAAAAACATTTCGCCAAAAAACGGTACAGTGCCTCTAGTGTAGCACGCGTCAGGTTGTAGGAGCGCTATACGTCCCCCACCGATAAAGTAACCTTGAGAAACATCAAAGTGAAAAACCCGATGCCCAATGCCATGCTGTCAGATATCACGTCCCTGCTAGGTGAAAACCAAGCATTGTCTTGAGTTACGGTAGTAGTATTCGTTAAACAATATTGGCAATAGTATCGTGTCCCTCCTACAGGTGAAAAGTAATACCTCAAGGTGCACGGGATGTTTTTTTTATAAATATTTATTATCGGGGGTGGGGTTTCCCTGTGGTGGGGTGGCATCTAAAAGCAGGGGTTTCGGCATACGGTATATGCGATATGCTACATATATCGAAACCTACGCAGCTCTATATAGCGTTCGACACAAAATGACACCCCAGGGATTTCCCAGTTAGGGAGCCCCGCCAGTCACCCCTATCGCAGCACACTCCTCCACCCTCCCTCCCTCCCTCCCTGCACATTGACTAAGACGCGTTAACGACGCATGCTACGGTAGAGGCGCATCATTTGTTGCCTCTGAGGGTGGTCGCTTGAGGAGCACTATACCTCGCCCGAAAAATGTATTTCGGACAAGGAAAATGAAAGTGATATCCGATGAACGATTACGAACAGCATTGGAACTGAAGAATGAAAGTGCGACGAGTTTGGGGTTGAAGAAGATCAATAATTCAGAAACTGAGTTCCAACCAGGAAATCGCTACCTCAATCGTAGCACGGGTCTAGCGCCTTAAGCAGAACTGAAAAAAAACGCCCCACACTAATTCCAAGTAGTTTTCCCCCAAATTCGTGGGACCTGATATTAAGGGGGTAAGGGGGGGTTTCCTACGTGGTACTCTCCTCTTGGCCAGCGCAACGCTTGCTTGTGTGGACGGGGTCTTCGATGACGTTCGGGCGCACCCCGCAGACAGAGATCGAGGGTATCTACTATGCTCGCTTGGTTTTCCGTGCTGTTCCCTCTGGCCGGACCTTTATATCCAGTCTCTTTCTTCTTTTTACTCTTAGGGCCACACCAATTTTACCGCGCTTGCCTCACTCGTTTCGTGTCGACATACACAGGGCGAACGTTGCCGAGTAGTAGGACCGCTTTTGGACACACTCCGCGTCACTCGCTTTTCCACTATACTACAAACCGACTAAGTATAGAGTATACCACCACCACACTCGGTGAGCACGCGACGGAGGTTCCAGCCCCACCCGCTCCCCCCGAGACCCGACCACCGCAACGGGTAGGATGGCGATCGAAATCCTCTGCTGCGGTGGCCTCACTCTCCCACCCCACCCGGGGACTTCCAGGACGAGTGCGAGACACCTGCAGCAGCCATGAGAAACACAGGTGGAACGGCTGTTCAGGACTGGATTTTATACTTCCTGGGAACGTTTCCGGCGCTGCATTACTATACATTTTATCAGAAAAGTAGTACAACAACGGCTCTCGAATGTAAAGCTTTTCATTTCTATAAATCTCAGTCTGTCTTTCGGCTTGTTGTCGTTCAGTATTTTGGTGTTCTGTTCGAGCGCTGCGCGGGTTGCAGGCCTGACCTGGGCCCAATCCCTGCAGTCAGCAAACGACTCCGAGGCGGGTGGTGTGTGCATTGGCACGCGTTGACGTACACATATAATCCGACTACCGTACCAACGATACACGGGTGTGCACCCCCCCTTTTCGACATCTTAAACATGTGTGGACAAAAATAAACGAGGCAAGCGTTTTATCATTTTGAAACCCTGAAATACTCCGAGTATTGAATATATTTGCAGCACGAAATGCCGAAATACCCCGAGTACTCAAAGTACGACCAGTACAGGATCCCTTCGTAAATACTTTGAGTACAGAGAGTATTCCAGAGTATCGAATCCCAAAACACTCGGAGTACAGCAGTACTGCAGAGTATCGAACCCCGAAATACTCAGAGTAGGAGCAGTATCGAGAGTGTTCCTACCCAAAATACTCCGAGTACAAGAACAAATTGTACTATATAATACGTATACAGTACAGGACACATAATACGGAACAAGAATCTGGGCTCAGCCTGGATTTCCTATATTTGTCATTTTATGAGCCTATTTCTTATTGAGCCTCTTTCTTATTTTTCCAAGTAGAAATCGAAAATCAAGCTGGTTTCTTCTTCGCATAACTCGTATATCGGTTATATAGCATATACCACTGGCCTACTCAGTCACGTGACTCAGTAGGCCAGGGGTCTATGCTATATAACCAACACAATATATACCTTGGGGTTCGTTGATTATCCCCATGCTGCGTTGGTCTCCGAGGCACTCCCCTTGCCACGGACTAGTGTCCAGGAGCACACTATCATACCCATGTATATTCTCTCCAGCGCGCACTCTCGAAAATAACAAATTATGAAATCGGCGGGAATTGAACCCGCGACCCTCCCTTGTGGAAATTATATACTCGTAGCACTACCCACTAAAACACTGATGACACTGATGACCCACATCAGTGGTTCAGTGGGTAGTGCTACGAGTGTATCATTCCCAAGGGAGGGTCGCGGGTTCGACTCCCGCCGATTTTATAGTTTGTTCTTTTCGAGCGTGCGCGCTGGAGACAGTATACACGGTTAAGATATTACGGGGGACCATAGTTAATAGGACCTGTATTAGACACAAAATGCTATATATTCACATATTTCTGCTAACAATATTTGGTGCTATTTACTGTGGTCCTCCGTAATAGTGTGCTCCTGGACACTAGTCCGTGGCGAGGGGACTGCCCCGGAGATCAATGCAGCGTGGTGAGAATCAACGAACCCGAAAGTATATATTTTGTTGGTTATATAGCATAGACCACTGGCCTAGTCAGTCACGAAACTGAGTAGGCCAGTGGTCTATGCTGAATAACCAACGTCATATTAATTCCGTCATTGACTGTACGCCCCTCGCTTATTGCGCATGCGCAAGTTCGGCGTCCGAACGCTTCCACGTGTACTCTTACTGGGGGGGCACTGACGCGGATGAAACGTGCTCGGCAACGGAGTTGGAACGTTTCCGTTTCCGTCCCTTCCCCTTGCTTAACGCATTAGTCCCGGTACGGTCGTCAGTAATCTCTATCCCGCCTTCACCCTCTTCGTCGCTTTCGGAAAGCCGCCGTCTACGAGATCACTATCGCTGTCGACACCTACACCGCGCACACCCAATTCCTTTCTCCCTTTCTCGTCGTCACTTCGCTATCACTCTTTATCGGCTCCTGCCACTTCCTCACTCTCACTGCCACTGCTGGTGCTGGTCTCTATTAAACCGCTTTCTTCGCTGTAGCCCCCACCCCCCCTCTCCCTTCCTGTCTCCCTTCCTCACTACCATTCTCCCCCTCATCGTTGTCACCCTTGCCGCGTCCAGTGCGACCGCGCCGGTCGATGTCCCTGCTTCCCACTCCCTGCGGTGGCACCAGTAGTTCACGTTGAGGCATTATCGAAAGCGAAGTAGCCTTACCTAGTAGCACCCGCGGACTATATGCTGCGGCCTTGCCAACAGCAGTGTACGTCCCGAGTGGAAGCCTCATACTGAGCGTAGTGCCGGTTTTCGCTCGATTAACACCCTATAGTCGTAATCCTGGCGTGTCCGTGCCTGTGCCCGTCTTGTGATGAAACTATTCACCCATCCCAACACCCGGCGCAGCATGGTGCGCCGTTTTTCACGAGTGATGCATCGAGGGGCTGGAGGAGGTGAGCCGACAAAGGCACAACCCGGTGGGAATTCCAGGGGCAGTGTTGTTTCAGCAACGTCGAGGTCGTCATCATCGTCAAGCATAGCTACGTCGTCCGATCCACGAAGTCGCCCGGTGTTGTCACCCTCCGTTTCGTCCTCGTCATCCTCGTTCTCGACCCTTCGGGATGGTCTTCGTCCGCTGGAGTAAAGGGCTGCACGTCATCCGGGAGATCCTTACCGTCATCGGCGCCCATGAACGTGTACGGCCCGTCCAGGCCTTCGAGGTTGATGAGGTTATCGTCGGTTCTGTCTGCTGTCATCGCAAGCCCAGTTATTTCAAGCAGGCGTCTACGTTACACCTGGTCTGAATCAACGTTTTTGACGGCCTCACCCACCCAGTGCATCAGCAAGACACTACGGTCGGAGGCAGACAGCTTGTTGGTGTCTCACGTTTCCACGTTGTCGCCCTTTTTCAACCATGCCTCGAGAGCATTCCCCACACCCAAGTTGACCAGCCAACCGTATCCTGCATCGACCGACTGTACCTCACCCGTGCACCCTGATGGCAGCAGTACTATGGCAGGATTCTCTCACCGACTGCTGTGCTATGTAGCGCTGCTGTAAAGCACTTCAGTATGGGTTGTACAATGGAGCAGGGCCAACGCACCGACTGTTTCTGCGAGCGCCTGATGAACGCGTTAACGATGTTTTCCGAGCCAGCAGCAGCACGTGCTTGGGCTCTGCCCACTTTCGACGGTGTGGGATTCACTAAAGGCTGCGGCTTTGGCATGGGTGCATACGTCGAGCCACTCGCGTCCGATCGCAATGATTGGTCGAATTAAACGAAGAAGCTCCCCGAGCTCGCCGTTCTACTCCTCTTCGTTGATGGAGCCGTCCCATCGTAGCCCCCACAGCGTGTCAAGGTCGGAAACATGTTTCTGCACAAACACCGCCTTCGCGCGCCGCGCTCTTTAGCTCATCGAACTGCTGCGTATTCAAGGCCTCCCTTGTGTCTCAATTCACCCAATGTGGAGAGCGATTTGAGTCTGGCCTTGAGCGCCATTGGCAAAATGAGGGCCGCAAGGTGTGTGCCCTGGGCCTGCTGCAGTAGTACAGGCTGCTCTTCCACTCTCTATTTTCTCTCCGCCCTGCGGGAATGTTTTAAAACATATACCCAGTACACTTTTTTCGGGTGTACGCGTCGAAAACCAACTCTTTTTTTGGGTGAAAAAAAATGAAAAATATGAAACCGCAAAAAATAAAATGCCTTCAAAACGCAATGAAATCTACGAGTACACACTGCTGTAACGGGTCAAAATTGGAAAAATATGTTCGCTGAAAACCTGAAAGATGTTACTCGCGACCACCAGGAGCAGGCATCAGGATTTCGCGAAGGCGTCGGGGATTCGCCTCAGGGGGGTAATATGTCTTTCTTATTTTGCAGCGGGGGCCCAGACTCGCGGCTTTCATATTTTAATGGAAAATGTCAGCCTGGCTTTGTTATTAGCCTGTTTCTTATTAGGTGTCCTGTACTGTAGTGCACAATAATTACGCGTATTTACAGTAAGTAGTAATACAACAGTACGCGACAGATGTTAAGAATCTGATAATTATGAATTTGAGGCTGGGATTTTGCGAAAACTGAGAATTTACAGGTAAGCATTTGTGCTGAACTCGATGAGGAAATAATAATTAGTACGTGGAGAACTGCAAGGGATCGGCGCATAAGAATTTTCCATTTGCACTGCAGTCCAGAATAATAAGAAACTAGCTGTGCAGACACTCCTTAAGGCCACATGAGGCTCCCAACCAAGCTGCCTTTTCTATCCAAAATCGACCTCACTTGTGACGTTTTTTCAAAGATATGTTTGCAAACGCATGGAGACGTTTCGACGTTTCGTTAAAATTAATACCGTCCCCTCCTCAGGCATGTAAAGACCAAAACGAAGCAACGTTTTGTTTTTTCGCCTTGAGCGCTTTTCGTGGCTGGTAATATTCGAGACGGAACGGCACGGGACTGTTTTGACATGTTTGCCAGGGAAACAAATGACGACGGGACGGTAAAACAACGAAAACAATAGTTGTCTGGACGGGACGGAACGTGGAGGGACGGGACGGTTGGTGCGAAAATTCTAGGCGGCACGAGACGGTACATTACAATGGCTTTTTTTCATGACGCGGACGGAGACGGTAAATGTATTTCTTCACGACGGGAAAAGCCAGTATTTGTTTTGGTGGACGGGACCGGACGGCACATCTTTTTTTCTCGGCGAGATGGGACGGTACATTTGTTTTTGGGCAGCGGCCAAAACAAGGTATACCTGGTCCGTTTGCGGCCAAAAACAGGTACATACTTAAACTCAAGTAAAACACGCACTCTACGTGCCTTGCCATTGGTCCAAAACTCGTTGTACCTGTTTTTGCCTCTTTAAAGCCCAGGTTTACCTGATTTTGTCTACTCTGCTTGACTTTCACTTTTTTTTGTCGTTTTCGAGCCCTCCATAGTTCCACCCTATGCCCCCTATACAAACGCCGACCTACGCGGAGACCCCCTTTTCCCTTCGCACCTCGTACCACACGCCACTCGAGCGAAACACATAATATCTGCCTGCACACCTCCGCCGAAATAATACGACATAGAAGGCTCCGCTTCGGGATTGTGGTTGACTTGGAATACCAGGGGTGTCGCAAGCTGAGAAGGGAGAATACAGCAGCAGGCTTTCCTTCCTCGTACTATTAATAGCAGCTACTCGTGTACGTAACCACCGGGCGAGCACGAAGAAGATGAAAAAAATTGTACTTTGCGTTGCAAGGAACGGCGGGTTCGTGGGGTGCGTTTTAAATTTGGTTTTAGTATGTACCTGTTTTTGGCTCCGAACGGATCAGGTGTACCTGTTTTTGGCCGCTGCCCTTGGTTTTTTATCGTCGGGACGGGATCATCTCGTAAAATATACTAATTTTCAGAATGCATCAAGTCTAGACGGCCGTCCGTCACCCGTCACAGCCGCAGCCTTCCCGACATATTCGACGGACAGAAAAATATCCGTATTAACGGTATATCGACGAGAAGGAGTGACGGCAATAGCTGGAGGGGACGGTTCGGGCTGTTTTTGACGACGGGGCGGGGCGCGAAAGAAGCAGGTTTAGTCGACGGGACCGGACGGTAAGGGAAGATTTTCTCGGCAGGACGGGACGGTGCAGTGCAATGGGAAATGTTGTATGGGCGGGACGGGACGGTACGAGTTAACGGTAGGTGGCATTGTCGACGAAACGAAACGGCGCAGCGGTTTCATTTCGACGACGGTTTTACCATCCTGTCCAGTCGTTACTACCGCCAATACCGTTCCGTCAGTCAAACATGAAAAGCCTTGATTCCCACCCCTTCCCCAGCGATGCGAATGTAATCACTTCAGCGTATTGCTTGAGCTCGGCGCACTTCTTCCTGCTTGTACACGTTGTGTCGTTTGTACAGCAAAGGACTGTGTACAGTACTGCGGACACTTGGAATAGAGCATATAAATACCTCGACCTGCGCTTGATTGTGTGGTGGACGATTTGCCGTGGTGAGGGTCCGCGGCGATGAATGTATCTCGCCACGCTTTGAAGGACCTTCCGGCGCTTGCCAAGTTGAAGGCCGAGGGAGAGATCCTTGAGCGACACTTCTTGCCAGTAAACGAGCATGGCATCAACAACCAACGCCGTGTTTATGTCCGTAGCCAGGGGGGGGGGCTTCGCATGGCTTTGCCCATGGATGGGGTGCGTTGGCGGAAGGACACGCCTCAGACGTTGACTATGCTGAACTGTATATATATATATATATATATATCTATCTTACTACAGTAACAACCGCTCAAGAAAAAATATGAACTGCTGTATATCTTAACAACAACCGCTCAAGAAACAATAGTCGTACGTAAGCCTTTGCGAAAAAACTAAAATGGTGCTTTGAACGCCTTTGGAAAATAGTAAGCATATATAACAAAATAGGATTGTGATTTTTTTGCCCGGCGGCGCGTTTTCGCTCTCGCCCCTCGCGGCCGAGCTCGCCGGCGCCGGGCGCGACCCGCGGGGGCCGACCGGGGAGCGTGCCCCCGGGGCCTCGCCCTCGGCCGTGGCCCGTGGCCCGCGCGGCGCGCTCGCGAAGCCGAAAAAATAGAGTCGGTTTCCCGGGGTACCCCGTCCCACTCGGCCGAGCCGAGCAGGGCGACGTGAAACCCGCCTCTGGGCAAAAGTCGCCACAAAAAAACTTCCTACTCGTGGAAAACGCCCCGCCCTCGCCACAGTCTGCAGCCTGCTGTGCCCTGGGAATAAAGAAACAATCATGATTATTTCAGCCTGCGTGTCGACTGTTCATGCCGAGCTTTTTGCGCTCGCGAAGCCGAAAAAATAGAGTCGGTTTCCCGGGGTACCCCGTCCCACTCGGCCGAGCCGAGCAGGGCAACGTGAAACCCGCTTCTTCTGTGAAAAACGCCCCGCCTTTGCCACACCCTGTAGCCTGTAGCCCTAAACATAACGGACAATCACGATCCCTTCAGCCTTGATGGGTTTCGAAGAGGGCACATGCAGCAAGAGCACACGCGCACGCCACAACAAGGAGGGCATCGATCGGACGACACGTCGACCATACTTCGAGCATGCGTTCATACAACAGCAGCACAGCGTGACACCGTTGGGGCATATCGGTCACTGTGCAGCAGTGTGGCCTGATGTATGTGTGTTTCATGGCATACTGCTACATTGCCAGGTCTGCGTGGATACATACGTGTTTATCTCCCCGCGCAACACTGGTTTCCGTTCGCACACACTGTGCTGCTGTACTCGTAGACTGTACACCTTTCGAAATACAACAAGCACGTACGTGTTGAAGTATACCAGGTACGTATCATGCATACTCTTCGTACGTACCAGGTCGTGATACAGCAGCGAAAACAGCAGCAGTTCTCGTGATCCTACGCGGCTGCTGCTTGCTGCTGTGTAGTATCATACGTCTACACACAGTACGTGGGGCTTGTGTGCTGGTGCATCACATGTCTGTGGGTTCTCGAAACGGTCGCACTCTTTCGTATCATATTATACGATGCTCGGATTTTTTTAACTACCACCACTCTGTTCGGAAATGTAAGAACCTCATATATATTTACATTCATATCCAAACGTTCTTTACATTTCCGGCCGGAATTATAAGGCCAGATACACACAACACTCTGATACGTACCTGCATGGCTGTTACATATCTACGAGCCAAACTATGATACACCAACAATGGCAACGGCAGTACAGCACCAATATGACAGCAGGGTTGCTGCTTGCTGATCTTTTTGTTAGTTTGCACCGGACAGCGACTCGCGTGTGCTCGTGAGCCAGGCGCTAGGGGCTCGCGTACCCTCTTGCTTCGTTCCCTCGTTTTTTGCGATTTTCGAGTCTCTTTTCTGACACGATCGGATATCGGGTATTTCTCGTGGTGATCTGGTTTCTGTTATTGCGTTTGGTCAACTTTGGGGAACGGCGGTTTTTTTCGTATCAAATCACGCAAAACATGACGGCACGTATCATATCGAGATAATATATTATACAAGTGATTTTTAGATTTTGTATACACACGTATCATGGGTTTGTTGGTATAGCATTTTACTATTGTAAAATGGTAGTCTGCGTACAATCTTCGACAAAAGTATAACTTAGCAGCTATTATTGCTGCTGTATGTATAGAGTGCGTACACAAGAAGAATGGTGACTGCTACAGCTGTACATTGTTTTTACCGCTGTTGCTGCTGCTGGATACTGGTGTATATTTACTGCTGCTGCACATATTATGATCTGCATAAAGTGACATTTTGCATACAGCAACCAACTGCAGCAGCAGTAACAGTGGAGCTGCTTGCTGTGTTGGCAATGCTTGATGTATGCCAAATACAGCATATATAGTATGGGAGTGTCTTGCTGCTGCTTGCTGTAGGTACAAAAAGTGCCGCCTGCTGCACTACTTGCTTTTACTACTGCTGTTAAACAAAACTGTTTGTTGTGCTTTCCGCTCCTATTGTTCTATAACTGTGCTTGCTGTAGGTACATGTATACGTACTGTTTGCTTGCTGTGGTACTTTTAAATGATCAATTCTACGAGTATTGCGAAAACATACAAACACGAACCGTGACAAAAAAACTGGCACTTTCGCGAATCCTATCATTGGTCACAAATTGCTACAGTACTCGTACATACAATGTTCGCTATTTCTTACTGCTACTGCACACAGGGCTTGCTGTACCTATACGTATACGCTGTTTGCTGTGGCACCTAAGTACTGTCATTCCTCACGAACAAAAACAAAATATTAAATCGCGACGAAAAAAGCTGACACTTTCGCGAATCTTGACATTTGTTTTTTTTACAAACTTCAGCAACATCGACGTCACCATTCGCGACAAAACGGGTTTTGTCTGGTGATATATAATCCCAATTTATGGAATCATGTTGCGTTTGTAAGGAAGAATTTCTCAATTACGACTACGAGTACCGCTATTTATTGGCGAGTGACCGCTATTAACGACGAGTGATAGTTTTTTCACTGTCGCATGCCAGCTTGCGTCACCCCACGGGGACCATCCCACTCCCCGAAGGGGAGCCTTGTATGTGTAGGTACAAAATTGACCTTTTCACCTCCGGCCGCGGGTCTTTTCTCGCGCTGTCGGCTGCGGGGCACGCGGGGGGGCCGCGTGTACGCCACGTAGAAAGTGCGGGTCCCGGCCGAGGCCCGTGGGGCGTGCTCTGGGCCTTCAAAGTCACAAATTCTGGCAAATAACTCAGGGGAGGCGTTCCGACTTGACACCGCCTCGCAACTACTCTGAAAAACATTTTTTCATCCCCCCGGGTACGAACTTTGATGGTTCGTTTTTGACCCGTCGCATGAACGAAAAGCACAAAGCACGCACCACGCACCAGAAAACAAAGACCACACCGACATCGAACGTGGACGCATGCTACGATAGAGGTGCACCCTGTTTTTTCTGAGATCCTCACTTAAGGAGCGTCATACCTCACCGAAACAACGGGTTTGGAGGAAATTAAACGTGCTGCCGGATGATAAATCTCATGACCGAAGTGTACTCTGAAACATTTTTCGTCACGAAAATGAACGTCCGACGAACTTGGACTGAGGAGCCCGATAGTTCAGAAAACGATTCAGCCAAAAGGTGCTACCTCTACCGTAGCACGCGTCCGTGGCACACATCAAGCGTCGTGCAGCAGTAGTTGATACCATGTTGCATGCGTCTGCTCTGTCTGGGCTGCGTACAGCAGCAGTAGCAGTTGTACGACACGCTTGATAATTTTATGTAAAATTGTAATTTGGTTCCAATATTTGGGAATCTACGAAGAGTACAAATACACAGATCTACGAATACATATCATATGTACGTACCAGCATGCAGACTTCGAAGTATCATATCTACGACCTCTCTCTATTTTCCAACGATACGAGGCTGATCTACATACATACGAACACGAGTATTTTGGTACAGTACTCGTAGCACTACTCCTGTACTTTGCGGATTCATGTCTCCACAGTATTCTAGGCTACAAATTGCGAAGCAGCCAAGGCGCCGTTTGTCGAACAGCACAGCACAGCAGTACTACAGTAGAAGAAGCTGCAGACCCCGCAGTGTGCGCGGGACAGCTACGTACGAGTAGCAGGGGGGTTCAGAAGGCTAGTTGTGAGAGCTACAAGGCACTGCTTTGCTGTGTTCTGTCTCTCATTGTGTATGCGTGTGTATATGTTTGATGTATGCCATTCCAGCAAAACCTCGAGTGGCCTCGCCCGGATTTTCAGGATATTTTTCTGGGTTTTTGTTTGCGCTGTGCAGCCTTCTCCTCGAGGTTTCGGGGTCGCCATGTGCTGCTCGTTTTGCTAGCGCCGCGCGGATGCCTTGGGGAGCCGCTTGCTGGCCACAATCGGTGTACGCAGAAGTGTCCGCTGTATAGGCCCTTATACAGGTTTTTGGACATGCCGTTGGGTTGCGTGGATTACACACGAATTACCTTTATGAGGCGCATATACTACAAACTGTAGGATTCGTTACGTGTGGAATCCGTTGTTTGTGGAGGCGGCATCGAATTCGGGAAACGGGGCTCTCGCCGCCGCAGGGAGTGGGAGCATGGGAGGAGCAGAAAGTCGTGAGCAAGAATAGCTAGGGGGCCTACTCAGCAGCGTAGGCACTACGTATCGGAAGCAGAGCAACGTCCGGTACTTGATCGAATTCCCGCCCACCCGCCCTATCGCTCAAGATAGGGGGGGGCAATGGGACCATTGGAACTGTGAGAGTGTCGGAGTAGAGATGCCGTAGATATGCCCCGCTCGGAGAGGCAAGGGCATTGAGTGCTTATATAGTAGGTGAAGGCGGGTTAGCCCGATAGAAAGGAACCGCTGTGAAGAATGCAGAGTGGGGCATTTTCACAGTCGGTTTGGGTGTGAGGTATAGTAAGTGTGTTTTAGTTTTTAGGCTTTTCATCATTGGGGGACAACATAATAATACCAGAATTCTTGAGCCAAAACAAAACAGTACTGGTATAGAATAGCCACGACGAAACAAATGTCGCAGATCGTGATTTCGCTCTTTTCAGGTCAATTCACAAATGACGTCAAGATTCACGAGTTGTTCTTCGCGACTCTACTCGACATAACAAATCACTGTTTGTGGTATGCGGTTGCTCGATACTGATTTCCCGTATGTGGCGGTTTCATATATTGTGGGGTTTCGTATTATGTATCCGGGCATTATTTTGTATGCCCCGTAGGTGGAGAGATGGAGCGCCCCGAGAGGCAGTTTGCGATAACGATGATGCGACCCGGGCTTTGATGATAAGATACTGCCCGTATACATGTGAGGGTGGAGCGTGACAGAAAGGTACGGCTCACTCCTGTGTGGTGTTCATGATGGGCCTTTGACGACAGGTACTGGATCTACTTGTGTGCGTGTATTTGGTAACGTCGTGACACGAGAGTACATTATCTAACCACCTTCTCCTTGACGACCCACGGTATAGGCACGTGGCTACACAGAGCACGTTTGACAGCAGCGTTAACAAACACGATTATCGTTGCTTCGGGCCCGGAGGCTGTTGGAGCGCTATACTGTGCGAGAGGGGAAGTGGTATTTGGGGGGGACTGACTATGGAGATGGTCTTTCATTTTGAGGGCGCCGGGCAGCAGCAGCAGCAGCAGCAGCAGCAGCAGCAGTATGGAGGCGTCTGGCCGCATCAGCGGCAACAGCAGCGGCGTTGGGGTGGAGGTCAGAGTCAACAGCAGCAGTATGCCTTTGGTGGACAGCAGCACCAGCGGCAGTGCGGTGGCGCCGCGCAGCAGCAGCAACAGCAGCAGCGGCGGCGCCAGCACCAGGGCACTGGTTGTGCACGTATCACCGGACATGGGTGGTACCAGCCGGAGTCCCCTCCACGTCCAGCAGCGTCTATGAGCGGTTTCTACACGTGCGAACGTTGTGGCGCTCGAGGGCATGAGGCAGCGATTTGTTTTGCACCAAACAGCGTGTGCAATGGGTTTGTAACTGGTGCTACGATAGAGGGGGTACCCACATTTTCACTACCGTGTTTTGGCCCCTCGGACGAGTGGCTCCGAATCCAACTGAAAATTGGACCTAAACATATTTTGTTCGCGTTACGTAACAAAACCTCCAATGGTGGTGCATATTTCAGAATGTTTAATTTTAATTTTAATTTAATTTTAATCATTTCTTCCCCCACAAATAGACACACACTTCCTGAATTCTACAGCCTCAGATTGTGTCCCCCTCATACGGGATGTACATCCTACATGAGGACATATAAAATCCGTAAGTACGCGCGATCGAAGTATTACACTCAGCTAGCAAAGATGAGTTTCGACGAAATCCTCGAGCTCACAGCTGTTGTTTTTTTAATTTTTTAATATAGAACAATAAAAAACAATAAAACGTTATGACTACAACGCAGTAAAGCAGTCACTCGGCCGAGTGGCTCTGCGCAGGTGAAAAATAAGCACCTATACATGACCCCCCTACTGTAGCACCAGTCTTGTGGCCTATGTTCACATGGCCAGGCAGTGCACTGCCCAGCCCACTATCGTCTACGTGCCGGACTACAGCAACGTGCCGCAGGCTGAAACGCCGGCGCTCCAGCAGCCGCAGGTACAGCCGGCAGTAGTGCCAAGGATATCGGGCGGTACGGTATTTATGTGAAGACGGTGTTATTGATTTTGTTTGAAGGTTTTACCAGCATACTCACGTTTGTTGGATTTTCCCCTTCCCGTAGTTACTGTCTCGCTATAGTTTAGGAAATATATACTGGAATCGAGATTGAGAGATTTGGTATCGGGATTGTCGTTTTACGTTGGCAATTCTTGAGGATGGAATTTGGGGTTGCCGTTTTACCTTGGCAGTGCTTTATTATGGAATTTGAGACTTGCCGTTTTACCTGGCAATTAATTGGTGATAAGTTATTCGGGACCTATCGTAGCGCGCATTGAATAGGGGGGGCTGTTAGTGGTATGCGGTTGCTCGATACTGATTTCCCGTATGTGGCGGTTTCAAATATTGTGGGGTTTCGTATTATGTATCGGGGCATTATTTAGTATGCCCCGTAGGTGGAGAGATGAAGCTGCCCCGAGAGGCAGTCTGCGATAACGATGATGCGACCCGGGCTTTGATGATACGATACTGCCCGTATACATGTGAGGGTGGAGCGTGACAGAAAGGTACGGCTCACTCCTGTGTGGTGTTCATGATGGGCCTTTGACGACAGGTACTGGCTCTACTTGTGTGTATTTGGTAACGTGGTGACACGAGAGTACATTATCTACCCACCTTCTCCTTGACGACCCACGGTATAGGCACGTGGCTCCACAGAGCACGTTTGACAGCAGGGTTCACAAACAATCACCATTCACCACAAATGAATACAGTACGTAGTTGTGGGTGCTTGCATTTATTTCATAAATTGTGAGCCAAGAAAAAGGAGCTCAGATTGGCGCGAACAATAGAAAAGGTTGGTTTAGAAATACAGCTCACCGCTGTGGGATCGACTTTAAATCCAACACAAAATAGTTAGATCGACTGTCGTTGAGCCTGGACACCAAATTGAAGTTTCTTAAGACCGGGAGCCCACTGTACATCAGATACGATATTAGCTCGCCACATTTGTTTCTGTAGGAATGGCCGTCGCTCCTACTTTTTCATTTAAACAATACAGCGTTATAAGGATTACCCTGGGCTGGGTAATCGATCGATCTTTTACCCCTATAGATCAGCAGGTAATACCCTCACATTTGACGTCGTCGAGGACACGGGTTCGAATCCCACTTCGAACGTTTCTTTTTTCAGAAATGCTTGCGCGTACGTCCCTAAAAAACACGTCTCCCTGGTTCCCCAGGTACTGAAATGAAGCGGGTAGGTCAACGTACGGCCGTATACGGTACCGACGTCCCAAATATCCCGCCGTTCAGAGGGGGGGAGAGTGTTGTAAGGATTACCCTGGGCTGGGTAATCGATCGATCTTTTACCCCTATAGCTCAGCAGGTAATACCCTCACAGCAGCAGTCTATGCCACGGTTTGCTCCACAAAGGCAACTATGAAGCAAGTGGGATCTATTTTCAACTTGCGACACCCCCGGGATTTGAAGTGACCAACATCCCGAAGGGGAACCTTGTATGTGTAGGTACAAAATGGGCATTTTCCCGGAATACTTCCACTTTTCTCCTCCGGCCGCGTGTCTTTTCTCGCGCTATCGGCTGCGGGGCACGCAGGGGGGCCGCGTGTACACCACGGCGCAAGTGTGGGTCCCGGCCGAGGCCCGTGGGGCGTTCTCTGGGCCTTAAAAGTCGCGAAATCTGGCAAATAACTCAGGGGAGACGTTCCTACTCGACACCACCTCGCACCTATCATGCAAAACCTGACGTACGACTGGTTTTTGGTTCGTTTTTGACCCACCGCACCGCCGCGAGGACGGAACACACACACCACGCACCACGTACCAGACAAGAATAAGGACCACACCGACTTGCCATTGAACGAGGCACACATCAAGCGTCGTGCAGCAGTAGTTGATGCTACGTTACATGCGTCTGCTCTCTCTCTCTGTGGGCTGTGGATAGCAGTAGCAGCTGTACGAGACGCTTGGAAACTTACATGCATGCGCATTTTATGTAAATCTGCTAATTTGGTTCCAACATTTTTGAATCTACGTGGAGTACATGCATGCACAGATCTACGATGAGTACGTATACATGCATATCATGTCTAAGTCTATCTACGTAAAACGGTAGGCCGATCTACATGCGTGCGAATAGTTTGGTACAGCAGCAGTACTACGTACGAGTGCTGCTGAATTTTATGGGTGCATGGTCTCTAGACTTCAAACTACAAAGCAGCCGAGGCGCCACATATTGAACAGCACAGCAGTACAGCAGAAGAAGCTGTACAACACGTACTAGCCGCTGTTCAGATTGATGCCATTGTGACGGCTGTGGTGTACAGCATCCGTGCGCAGGCCCCGTACCACACAGCTAGCAGGGGGGATCCAGCAGGTATAGGTGTGACCGCTACGAACTAAAGTATACCGCTGTGTTCTTTGTATGGGCGTGTCGGTGTGTGTATGTTTGGTGTATCCGATTCCAGCAAAAACCCCCCCTCTGATCGCGCAATACAGCAGCGGTTGGAAACGGCAAAAGAGCTAATACCCGTCACAAGTATGGATAACACCTCATACTCGCGAGAGTTTGGGCTCCGGGCACCCGGGTACCCAGTTGGTTCGACGGGTACCCTTAGACGAGTACCCGGCTGCTAAACGCGCACCAGGGTACCCGCCCTAAAGGTAGTAAATACTCCATCTAGGCCCGGGGCCGGTCTCGCTGGGCAACAGCTCTATTGTATGATATCTTGTGTATACTCAGCCGTACAGCGCAGTACAGCCGTGATAACCCCTTGCGTACTATTGTATGCACTCTACTCTCCAGCACAACAGCTAGATCTAACTACTGTGTGTGCTCTGTGCACTCACTCGTTGTGTATTGTGTATTGTATGTGCTCTGTGCTATGCTGTCGGTACTGCTCTGTGTGCAGGCACTTCTTCTGTTGTATGTGTGTACTTTGGGTGTGCTCTGTATGTATAGTCTTCGTACTGGACTATGTTTGTTGCACTCTATGTACTGTGTGTGATAGGTGCTGCTGTAGCAGTATCCTACGAGGGCCTGCTCAGTCAGGGTCATCCATAACGAACAGAAAACGAAACTCGCGAGTTGTGACATTTAATCCAAGAATCTTTGCGAGTGTTGTGCGAGTGGGGCCGGGCCGGGCCGGGCCCGTGATATATTTTGAAGTCACCAACCGAATGGCGACATAGGCTGTGATATTTCAATCTCCCGCGCCGCCGGTGTGGCCCTGCTGGCAAGATGCCAATCTCACAGGTCGTATGCCCGGCCTCGCCCGGATTCTCAGGATATTTTGCTTCGTTTTTCTTTGAGACGTGCCGCCTCCTCCTCGAGGTGTCGAGGCCGCAATGTTCTCGTTCGCCAGCGCTCAGCGGTTGCTTTGGGGAGCCGCTTGCTGTCCGCAATCGGTGTAGGCGACAGCTGTCCTCATACCTGGTCTTTGTATATACCGTTGGGTTGCATGGATTATACACGAAGTACACTTATCAGGCGCATTTACTGCAAAAATGTAGTGTAATACAGTACCAGGTACGAGTAAAGCCACGACAAAAAAAATGGCGCAGACAAGGGTGCACAAAAAAAAAAGAAAACGACACCACACACCTAGGAAGGTCAGAATGAAAAACAAACCGGATCGCTGTGATCACAGGACGAAATGAGCAAAAAACATTTTTTTTTCGTTTTTTGTTCCCTTTTTTTAACTTGGTTTTAGAGACCCCCCCTATTACAAGGGGGGCTTCGCCGCGGCGGGCTGACGCCCGCCTGCGGCTACGCGCAATGCCCGTAACGGCGAGGAGTAGTCTACTGAGGTAGATTATTGGCTAAGCTTAGGGCGAACGAAGCGAGACTCTGTACTGCCAAGGGGTGTACAGCAGTAGTACAGGACACCCAATGAGAAACACTCACAAATGGAGGCTAGTTTTCTTGTTTACATGAGAGGAGAGGATGCGTTTTATACGAACTTCAATATAACGGCTCCCGAATTTCTTATTCCTTGTAAATATCATCCTGTGGTACTGAGGTTATTATGATACTTACGTACGTACGTCCGTACGTGTATATTAGCAGTAAGCTATAAAAATCCGTACGTGTATGTATATCAGCGGTAAGTAGTTCGTCAAATCCAGCATCGAGCATAAAAACATGTTCTTGGATCTTGCATGTAGACCACGGGACAACTATATATGCAATACGAGTACGAGTATACGTATACCGGTAATGAATTCGGAACCGCTTTTTTCGAAAAAAAGCAAGTTCTCGACCATCACCGTAATTTTATTTGGAAAGTTCGAGTGTCCGTCGCTGGCATACGAGCAGAAACAACAAACAGCAGTATTAATAGTATCATAGTATCACACTGGTGTACCACACACGTATGAACCCATGATACACAGGTCTGTATCTGCTGTGGTGCTGGTACTACTGTATCATACGTGCGTGCGTACGTACGTGTATATCAGCAGTACAGCAGTAGTAGCAGTACGTGGTCTTACAAAAATCCGGGTTCGTAGTCGATACAAAAAAACGGAATCTTTGATTCTGCATGTAGTAGCTGCGTGTAAAAAAAAAGAGCGTGTGTGTTTTGTATGTGCGCTCTCCATCACCATATTCTTGGTGAACGTTGCTGCAGCGCCGACCGCTTGCATGTTCACGCCCGCGAGCGCACGCGAGGCCCTGCCCGGTACTATATCCAGGCCGACGGGCACGTAAACCGATCAATTCTCCCGACACGCTCCTGAGGAGCGCATGCGGTAGATACTTTTGGGGTCTCGTAAGGTCTAAAACAGATAATCATCCCGCACGGGACTGTCAGAAAAAAAATAAACGACGTGCGTTCATATGGCGAGCCTGTGATAAATAGGCAATACATCTTCAAACAAACGTGCCCCCGTGGGCCTCGTGTAGGACGAGACCGAGGCCGCCCTTTGCAGAGTAAGCAGAGCAGGGATCGTCGAGCACGATGAGCGAGTTGCGTGCCGCCGGGTGGACCTCATCGCGAGATATCGCGAAAAAGGCTCAAATCTACGTCTAAGAAAAGCGGTCGAGCTCTCTCCGAGCAGCAGCTGCAATTTTGTACATGTATTTATAACAAATCACTGTTTCTAAACGCTGCTGTCAAACGTGCTCTGTGTAGCCACGTGCCTATACCGTGAGTCGTCAAGGAGAGAGTGGCAGATAATGCACACTCGTACACCAAATACCAAATACACACCACACAAGTAGAGCCAGTACCTGTCGTCAAAGGCCCATCATGAACACCACACACAGGAGGTAAGCCGCACCAGGTTTGTCACCGGCTGCACCCCTCACACATATACGAGCAGTATCATTCTATCAAAGCCCGGGTCTCATCATCATTGTATCGCAGACTGCTCCCGTAGGACCAGCTTCATCCCTCCAGGCACGAGGCATATTGAATAATGCCCCGACACATAATACAAAACCCCACAATACATGAAACCGTCACATACGGGAAATCAGTATCGAGCAACCGCATACCACAAACA
>MEHQ01000552.1:0-21429 GCA_008828725.1 Saccharina japonica
AAAGGCGAGCTTCGCTTTCTTCACTCAAGTGGTTGAAAGTCGCTAGGCGTCTGCGAAGGACCGTGGGTCTATACACTGTACTGCATACGTGTTCGTGTTCGGTGTGTGTTAGATAAGATGCATTACATGAATTTATACTCGCAGTTGATACATACTTGAACGATGGGCTGGCAGCGTTGTGTTTACTCAGTTGTGTTTTCAACCGATACTCTCGACTGTTCCTGGGGCCCACATTGAGTAGTCCGGCGCGATTTCGGCGACGACAGCAAATATCGAATACTTCGAAGTATATCGTCACGACAACGCCCGTTTCGGTATGCCCCGCTGAAATTTTTCACCCACTGGCACCACTCGACGTCTGCCGATGGAAAGGTGATGCCATATCGGCTGCACTAATATTCCCTCGATGATTCCCAGAGAGAGAACCGGCACCAACGCCCGAACCCATTGGTGAGGTATGAGGTATGGCACCCATCGGGAGACGGCTTCCTCGCTACTTCGAGAATGGCCGTTCCTCGAGATATGGCTGTTTGTTTCCGAATTGTTTGCAGTCATCTCCTTTCCGTAGTCTCCCCCCACTCACCAATCACTATTCGTCGCAAACTATCACACGAAAGACGAACGTTGACGCACTACCTCCAATCTTAAAAGCATTCGACACTAACTCCAAGCTAACACAAATGAAAATGTATACAAAACATTAATATAACAAACACTGATTACCGAAATGCGAATCATCTCGGACAATCAGTCAAAAACTACTCGAGATAGTCGCGTCCACACAAATGTCAACATGTAAAATGATGTATGGGTTGTCTGGATAGTTGCGTGGGTGGGTCTGTGGCTCTGCCGGTACTCCTTTCACCACCCGTGTGGAGGCGTAATGAAATTATATTTTACTTCCGTACCCTTCACGAGCAACACAAAGCTATCGCAATACCCGGGCGCAGAGGGGATCGCGCCACACCCCTTGCGGCAGAGTCAGTACTTTAAAGTTTAGCGGCTATTACATGGCTTTTGTATTCGGTTGACCGATGCAATTATCACCTTGTGGCTATGGCTTGAGATTGCCACCCCTTCCTGAAAACGTCCACGCTCATGACTTTCCGGGCGGCTATCTCCACCGCACGTGCTCCAGTCGGGAACATGATCGGATCAACACACCCAAGTAAGTGGCCGATCTGCTATGACGGGTTCAATTTACACACTATATACGCATATCGTCAGGTGGGAGCCTCGTGAGAGTCGGTTTGAAGACTACCAATGCGACGGAGAACATGAATATTGCCAACAAAAGCAATCGACGACCAACAAGCACTTCTCTTGTGGGTGGGGATTGTGTGTTATGAGTTTTCCAGCACCCCAGTTTACGGCCCGAGTGTCAAGTAATGTTTCAAAGACACCTCGACTGTAACTAACACTGACCGGATATCTGGTCGAATCCAAATACAAGGGATTCATACAACTTCCTCACATGATTGTTTGGGGGCCTCATCGCCACTCACAACAAAGTTTTAGGTTCTCCCTCTTAGCGTGAAAAAGGTGGGTGCACTTCGCGAAAACACACATGTTACCAATCCACAAGGACCGAAGCCAAAGGGTATTGTCGAGCGGTATACCTACTTCCCAATCAACATCTCCCACCACTCTCGACATGCACGCCCCTGTTGATTTCGAAGTAAAACATAATATAACCAGACTTCGGTCCGACGTCGATTCTCCGCTTTTCTAAGGCAGGTTATATCTGGAGTTTGAACCCGTGCCAACGACGACACAGCCCCGCCGTCGAAGATGACTGTCCGACGTACCTCTTGGCTTTTCATATGGCTTCTTTATGCTGTTGAAAACACCCAAGGGCAGGTGACGCCATGCACAGCGGTGAACCAACAGGTAAGAAGGGCGAGCGGCGTGCCGTCCAGGTGCTTCGAGCCGTTCATTGAAGCGCGTTGCCGACAGAGAGGGAGAGTCAAAAGTACCCGTCTCATCGTATTGATGTAGTGTAACTTCGCCACGACCTGTTTGCATCTTCTCTAGACTATCCCGGACTACAGTAGACAAATATGTGACTTACCACGTACCAAATGGGCACCCTCTTATTCGTGCGATCCCCTCTACGGTATACGATGGGCAGTGCTCCGCTGCTGCGGCAGACGTTTCCAGTGGATGTGCCACGGCCGGAAATGAGGGAACGTGCTTGCCAACTCAAGTCGGTACATTTGTCTGCGCAACGTCTTCCACGGTCGCCGGCAATGTGAGTAAAATCGGGAGTCAACCAAATGGAACTACGTGATCGTAGGGATGTGGTTCCACTGGTAGGAACCGAAACTACTGGGTCATGGTGTAGCACACGAGATCATTCTCTTCAAAGGCGACCAAAAGCCAAACCATCGAGGCTTTTGATAAACAATTCTGAGCATAATGGAAGGAGACGCCGACGACCCGCGTTTGCAGTTTTCAACGGCCATGATCGCCACCGCGCTGAGTATGCACTCAGCACGGGGGTGATTTATCCCGAGCGAGGCCCTCCGGCTTCGGGGCAGGAGGCCTCAACTAATCCAATACTTACTTTAAATGATCGTTGAAAGCGTACAAGAATACTACAGTAACTGGCGACAGCCAAAGTAGTGGGGTTCATTTTGCGGAACCACATACCAAGTAACACATTTCGACTCGAGCGAAAAGAGCTAGCAAGTCGGTCCATGTCCGCGGAAACGATGGACACGAATACCAACTCCAACCCTTAACCCAAACCGGTCTTTGAATGGGGTACCAAGGCTACTCGTTCCAGTGGTTTAACGCGTGAACACAAGTTCCCCGTCAGCGATAATTGCTCGAAAATGTTATAGGAGCTCGAGGTGGCATATTTTAACAGGGAATTAATCAGGTGTCATATCCATGAACGCTTCCTTATAAAATGGAACCCCCCGTATAGAGTATCAACCCTCTTCTGGATTTGTCTGGCACGCTGCAAGGCTCTGCAGCAAAGCAGCAGCTAACTAGGTACCCGCAGGTACCTTAGAGCTCCGCAACACGTGGCAAACGACACGTGTGGGTTGTTTATACAAAGCGGCGTACCATGTCGCTCTAGGTTGCCACTAACTAGTACTATCCGCGGGCAACAACCCCCTGCAAGGGGTGAACTCGGTAAATATGCAGAAGGGACGTTGGGGTTATATGTGGGGGCGACACCATCAAGGCCGTTATCGTTTCAAACTTCAGCAGCAGCGTCTTCTGTGGCAGATCTCTTGCTGTGTTGTACTATGGTGTCCTGATTACACTCATAAGATAAACAAATTGTGATATTGAATATCAGTACATATACCGTAATCAGCACTACAGGAGTAGCACGCGTAGCGATTGAAGCCACTCGTTGGGTGGCTGAGGGGCGTGAAGAACGAGAGCAGGAACAAAATTATATTCCAACTGAAAGTGAAATACCATACTCAGGTACTCCCATTTTCTGCAACGGTTATTACTGCTGTGTAGAGATACATTGACTGAAAACGACTGTACAGAGGCCTGAACAATCCGTGTATATTAATATGGGTGAAGGTGTGTGTCTCTCCCCAATGAACGCCGTTTTTGTAGAAAGTTTAATCAATAAGTGTTTGGACGAGCTAGACAAGGGCGATGACCGGCAACGGTTTGGGTTCCTGGTGTCGCAATACACATGCTTGGTGTAAACCCTCTTTGTTTAGTGTATCCCGTGTCCAATTGAATCCTCGTGGACTCCGGAACGTAACAAGACTTTTCAATGCTGCCAGAAAACGCCGTAAATACGAATATGTCTGCGGTATCAACAAGAGCATCTTATTGCTGGTGTGTTGTGTCATCGTAGACATGTGCTGAGCGTGCCTCATTAACTGCACGAAGTATGTGATGAGTTTTTTTCTGCTATCATCGGTAGGCCCAAGAACATTGTGTTTTAAACCCCAAGCGTCACCTCTTTTGAAATATTCGCAGGATTGTGGTGTGGAGCCTGGAGATTGTGTGTGCGGGAGTGGGGTTTGCTTCTCGTTCCCCTTTACCAGTGCTCTATGCGGTGAGAGACGGGTCGCCTTTTCTGCGCCAAATTTACGGCGACCCATATAGCTCGCCAAGCTTATGAGACCCTTTGTGTAGAAGGTTTCGTATGTGCGTGGATAATACTTATCCCGCTGGTAGGCACGTGGGTCTCGAAGCGTAACTTGCTTTGTCCAGGGATTCAAACTGGCAGCGTCAATCAGTACGCACTAGTTGACGGCGATAGCAATCTGTCCACTGATGTTCTGGTCGTTCCAATGGCCAGGGATGATCGCGACGTCGCGACCAATGACTCAAACTGAAGTCGATAAAACAACAACGAATGCATACGGGAGACTCGTGATAGTGCTCTGACGCTTTATACCGTTTTTATGTTAGTGCAGGAGCATGATGAACGCTCGGCAACGCCGTGCAGTTTCGTTGTGCACACCCTTGGGTCACGGGGTAGTAGGCGCTCGCTAACCAATAAGCACAATACTCCCATCCCCCGCTATCTCTCACGTCCTCCCGTAACGTATTTGGATTCGTTGGGGAAATAAAGCGCGACCAATTCGTGGAATAATGCACGTAAATGTCGAATACACCATCGATCTGAGTTGATGTGGCACTGTGCGTTATACATTATATTATATATCGCTGCGGTGTGCGTTTCGACCAAATCCTCGATCTCACTTCAACTCCAACATGCGGGGTCCGTACCCAGTGCTTAAATTATTTATTTCGTGCCGCCGCCACTACTACTATATTTTGTTGGCCTTGACTACTCTTGTTGCATGTTTTATTGACCCTCGAGTGTATTGTGGGCTTCTCACGATGCGCAAGGGCCTACGTTGAACATCGGATCCACGTGAATCGTCCCAGTCGGCGATGTGGAGTTCACATGGTATCACCCACGTTCAAAAATCAAACGTCGGCAGTTTCCGTGCTGTGTGGGAGTTTCATGGCAAACTTTTGGAGGAAATTTCGTGAACATAATACGCTTTGCTTGCCGCTATTGCTCCGCTTTGCCTATGCTGCTCTCATTGCCACTCAATGCTGCGGGTCTTCCCTTCCGGGTCAACTGCCAGCTACACCAGGAACAACGTCAGGTACAAAGGGACCTGGATAAATGAACAATTGTAGGGTTGTGGTCTGTTCATTCGGTGGCGATCAGGGGTTGTGAGTGTACAGTAATGCAGACATGTCGAAAAGGTACACCCGTACACCCGTACAGGATACGGTGTATACCCTGAATATCGTGTGACTGGTGCGCGCCCATCCACGGTTGGCTATAGTTGGTGTGGGGGGTTTGGCAAACGAAAACCTGTGTCTCGTGCCCGAGCAGGGTATGTCTTAGGGGGACTTGATTTAGTCGTAATTGATGCTCAGGCATCGCTAACGGTAAGGTACGAGCGTACTGTGGATGATTAACCTCCACATAATTGGCACGAAGGAGACTTGCGGTGGATTTCTCTGCCCCTTGGGCCGTGTAGGGTACATGTAACCGCCACGTGTGCATCTTCCTTCGAGTGTGCTGGAGGACTTCACCCGCATCTTACACGTTCTCCTCAAGTGATATTTCCTTCATAGTTAGTGTCGTTAACATCTATATGACTACTGCTTTATCGTGAGCCTTGCCGCTGCTCAGCGTCACTTATGTATCATTGTCGAAGCTGAAGAAGCCGCCTGACCGCGGAGTGTGCCAAACCCTTGGACCATAAAGCAAATGACAATTTTTTACGCGAAAAATGAAACTATCGAGTACTGGCCCAGAGTGTGTGTAGCAACTATTACCGTTCCCTTACAGTTCATGCGGTAGGTGGTGCCGATGTTGTCGCACTAGAGCGAGCGGTGGTTGTACTGGTTCAGTCCTAATATCAACGGTACGAACTGCAGGTTGGTGTGCGAGCATACTCAACTGTTTGTAGTCGTGTCATTTTCTGGCACAGTTTCGAAAAACATGCCGCGAATCCAAACCCTCTTCCAATGGGAGGGAATCGTCAAGGACTACTGCATATTCCAAGTATCTAGACTTGTCGCTCACCGGGGCAGGCGTTTGTGTTGTCAGCATATTACGCAGGAGTAGTCTAAAACAAGAGTGTTTCCGGGTTATATGTCAGTCTGCCGAAACCTATTGGCGTTTCAGGTGCGACCTCCGTACATCCGGGTTAGTCTCGGTGACATGGTCCTACACCTGCCTGACAGCGACAAAAACATATACATTACTTGGGCTTGTATCACAATCGTAGAGGCAAGACTCATAGTCCACGTGATGTTTCCTTACACCATACCGCCACTGATGCTGGCAGCTCGTTGAAGTCAGGACTGGAAGGATTCTGTATTCCAGTGATGACCCGTGGTTCCTTGCAAGTATTTGACAGGGACTGCGTTCAACGTCAAGTCTTCGCGCTCCGTGTGCAACGACCCGTCCACGCTTGAATCGTTGACTCTAACATGCTCAACTTCCTGCTTATTACCCCGAATATTGCAGCGTGCCCGGATGGGTCGGACATTTGCGACGATCCGCACATGAAAGGCCTCCGCGGCCAGAAGATCGATTGGTCTGGGGTCGATGGACAATGGTACAATATGATCAAGGACGAGGATGCCGATATTCACGTCAACGTCCGCGTCACCGCCCCGCTTCCCGTCGAGTTCCCTGACCGACAACTGATCACCGGCATCAGTGTCGTGACAGGGGGTCACTCTCTCGTAATCGAGGTGAACAACCCGTATGACGTTGATACACCCGGCTGCCCCCGCGGTGCATCACCCTGCCTTTCGAACGGCGGACTGCGCGCTGTCGTCGACGGGAAGGAAGAAAATGGACTCCTTCGCTTTTGCAGGGATGAATATGTGGTGGACGGCATCACGGTGTCGGCGGCCAACCTACCAGCAGAGTGCCGTCAGTTCGGCGGCGACAAGATTTGGGCCAGGATGTACGACGAAATGCTGCATGGTTCCCGTCAGTTGATTCCTGAGGAAGAGTTTGAACACTGGATTCTACGTTTCGAAGATATGTCGGCGCCAGGATGGTGCAATCGGTACATCGAGCAGCATGATATCGCTGATTTGCAGTCCATCCACTCCATATTTAAGATAGTGACGCCGGCCGTCACCGTTCGCCTCAACGTGGGCACGAATTACCAAGGCGACGGAGACGTAGACTGGGATGGCCGCGTCTTGCCCGACTTGGAGTTCTGGCAGATGGACGTGGGACTGCACGGTCTGTCCATCGAAAACGAATCGCTCTCCGGAATCCTTGGGGAGACGGCGCGCCCGGTGGTCGACGAAGATGGCCGCGAGGTGATGGAAGGATACGAGGCGTTCCGTGGGACTGTGGAGGATTATCGCGTGTCCGATGCGCTGGGTACCGACTTCGCTCTTCTTCACAAACTCTAAGTACGAGCGCGCGGTGTGATTTTCCCCCTCATATTAATTCTCTCTGAAACGTCAATGTGCGTGATGATCACTATTCAAGCATGCTCTAGTATTTTCAAGGGCGTTGAATGTGACAAGCTAGGTGATGGATCCGTGAAGGCACACTAACATTGTAGCCTGTGAGACGATAAGACTACTGTTTCGTATGCACATAATCCGGCCATGAGGAGCGTTGAGTCGTTTTCACCGCAAAAACATACAAGACAGTAGATGTCAGACTTACGACTGATTGTGCCTCCACTACATCGGATGGTTCAACCACATGTCACCGCAGCTACCACGTGCGGTACAACGCTGAGACCCAACGATGGAGCGTCAACAGAGCATGCTATTGGCGGGTTTGTTGACCGTATTAGTAATGATATGATGTCGAACCAATCGTGTTTCAGAAAGTGCGTGGGGGGGGTGAGTCAGATCGGCTTTAGTACTGTGATGAAACTGCGAAAGTAGTGGCGTTCAATATTTCACACACCGATTGATGTTCTGGTAGAACGCAGGGTCCATTATCGTTTGACTGGACGAGCATACATCGTGTATCATACAAAATGGAATGAGACAAGCGATTCATCCGGAACGTGGTGCACTATGCGAGGTAGACGGTTGCCACTGATGGTGTATTTCCTTCGGAGACATATTTTACGTATTCACCTGCATAAGTGCTGCCCTTCCCGCCCTCTTGAGTAAGCGTCCACAAATGGTACTACCACCTAATATTCGGTTTTTTTGTTTCATAAATACAACTTCTGCAGTATGATATCAGCATACACAAATCTGGAACGGTAATATACAGTCCCGTATCGATGTCATGTGCTTCACTTCGACCTGGAGTGTGACTGAAGTATGATACATTGCACGGTACAAAGAGAGCCTCGTAGGTGTTATGGGTAAATGATATTTCTAGAATAACAATAATACTGGATCGAACAGCCTTGTACTTGACAGCACCCATACGACGAGGGCAACGACGTTCCACCTGTCTTGTTGTCTACAGTGCTTACCTAGTTAAGATTGATGACGTTTCCGGTTAGTGTATTTTGGACTTGCGTTTGGTGTTTGGTTTAGGGTCGAAAAAGTTTGGCGCAACAATGATATCGCAACATTTCTCTTTCAACTATGCGTCGACTGGTTTTTCTTGTAAGAAGGTGGAGGGGGGGGGTAGTAGCTGACCCCAGTAACACCACAGATGCATTATCTACCAAATAGTTGAGTGCAGTTGGACTTATATAATAAGCGGATGCGGACAATTTACGTAAGTCTACTGATCAGAGATCTGTCCGTCGTTGAACAAATATACACGCTGGGGTTCTATTCTACGACGCAAGCTTCTGTGGGGCCTGTGTCTGAGGTGGAGTTTGAGATGAACGCCAACGGCAGTCAGAGCAGCATGTCCATTTGATACACCCCGTTGCACGCTGAGACGTTTCTCTTCTGCCGTGACATTTTTATACATGTGTTGGACTTTCCTTCGCTGTTTAGTTTTTGAGCGTTTTGGGCCATTTGTTTTGGAGGATGCGAGTAGGAGTTTTCGGTATATATCGAATATACTCATTTGTCAGGTACTTCAAGAATACACGTGCTATTTCTGTGTTGCGAGGGACTCCTACGTCGAGTATAGTTGGTAAGTCAGTAGATCATGCTGATATCGACGAATCGTGTCGCACGCTTTACCTATATGGACTAAGTGCGCGCAACAAGGAGGCCCAAGTCCTGATGCCTACAGACATTTTGAATTTAGGTGCATTACATATTGTTATATTTTTTGCATGTTTCCGAGGGCACAGTGTAGCAGGGGAGCTGCTACGGATTGCTATGTTACGATTCGAGGTGCTCAAATCGAACACCTCGTGATTTTCTTCTCTTGAAGAGCTACCACATGGCCATCGATGCTATCTGTCGACACGATACATATATGTGCGAAGACGGTGGTAACGCTTTGGTTTGAACGTTTTACCAGAATACCCCAGTTGGTTCGATTTTTCCCTTGCCGTTGTTACTGTTTTGCTTTGTGTGGGATATACATATACTGGGATCGATAATTAGATCGATGGTAGCCGATATGCCGTTTTTCGTTGGCAGTTCCATAAATGGTGAAAGTTGGAAATTATGTTACACATTCTAGGTGCCTGGTGTTTGGGGTATGGATAGATACTTCGACTTGCCGTTGATTTTGGATGAGTTTTGAGAATACCGTTTTACCTTGGCAACTACTTATGATGGAAGTTGGGAATGCCGTTTTACCTCGGCGATTATCTATGGCGGAATGTGGGACGTGCCGTTTTACCTGGCATTTATATGATATGTTAGTCGGGATCCGTATTATGGCGCACCGAGTACGGGGGCTCTTTGGGGTACCCGAAGATGTTACGCAGATGGACAGTTATGTGACGATCCACATTGTCTGACGAGGCAATGTGTTCGAGGATGCCACGCTCGTTGTGGTGGGGCGCGACACTTGGTGGTGCAGTCGCTGATGGAGATGATATACGCCTCGACCTTTGATGGAACGCACTGCCTTCTGTGTATTTGTGAGGACAGCTGCCGGTAGGTGCCTGGCTTGCGCTGGTACCCAATAACTCGCAGCAGCAGCCGGTGGTGTATCGTCCGCAGCAGTCGGTAGTGGTCGCGACGTGGGGCCCATGTCATGCAACCGTACAGCAGTGCCTCCATCGCCTCCGCTTGAAGCAGGCGGGCCTTGAGTCGAAACGGTGCTCCCGGCCTATCGAAGAGCTCCGGGCCATACCTCATGACGCACGCCAACGCTGCTCTGCTCCTGAAGTTGATCTCCCGGGTGAGGTCGCCATGTTCGTTGACGAGGCCGCCCAGGTACCGGAACTCGTGGGTTTGGGTGTATTTCTGCCCCGCTGCTTCGATTATCAGCGGCGGCGGGGGCGGTGTTGGCTGCTTCTCCTTTACGCGCATCAGGAGAGTCTCCGTCTTCTTCTCCGACACCGTCAGCCCGAACTCCCCAAACACCTGCACGATAATGGTCATCATCCTCGCCAGTCCGTCGGCGGACCTCGATACAACGCCGGCGTCATCGGCATACAGCATCCCCCACACCGCCCTCCGTACGCGGTCGAGTGGTGTCTCCGTCCCCGCTCCCGTCTCCTCCTTCAGGAACACTAGGTTCTGCATGATACTATCGTCCTCGCTGAATCGTACGATAACGACCTCTAGGACCGCGGCGAAGAAAACGTTGAACAGCAGTGGGGACAGCACACACCCTTGTCGCAAGCCTTGCGTGACCAAGAACCAGTCCGACAGTTCTCCATCGTCCATGCGCACCCGGGCCCGCATTCCGTCGTGGAATTGGCGGATGACGGCGACCATCTCCGCAGGAACCCCGGCCCTGGCCAGCACCTTCCATAGCAGCTCTCGGTCCACCGAGTCATAGGACTTCTGTAGGTCGACGAAGCACATGTAGAGCGGTATTCTCCTTCTCCGCCCTAGTTCCTGGAGTCGGCGCACGACGAACAGCATGCATACTGTGGATCGACCAGGTCGGAAGCCGCACTGTTCCTCCGGAAGGATGTTGTTGGCTTCGCAGAAGGCGCTTAGGCGGTTGGTGATGAGTTTGGCGGGGACTTTGCCTACGTGCGATAGTAGCGAGATCCCCCTGAAGTTATTGCAGTTGGACCGGTCGCCCTTCTTGTACAGCACTTTGATGGTTGCATCCTTCCACTCTTGCGGGATCTCTCCTCCGTTCCACACGTCGACAAGGATGGCATGAAGGCGCTCCAGGACGACGGGTTCGTCGTCATCGATCTTGAGCAACTCGGCAGGGAGGGAGTCATGGCCGGGTGCCTTCCAGTTATGCAGGCCTTTCGTTGCCCGTTCCACCTCCTCGAGGTCTGGCGCCGCTCCCAACCGTCGGGTGGCTCGCGTCGCTTGTCGTTGCGTCACGTTTTCGGCGATGTCTGGGTTCAGGGTGGGGGACTTGGTGTTGAGGAGGGTGCCGAAGAATCCCGCCCACCGCTGGAGGATGTCTTCCTTGTTCCGGAGCAGCACGCCTTTCTCGTCCGTGACGAACTGCTGTCCCCCCGCTTGTCTCCCGCTGAGGCCCACTGATCTCTTAAGGTGTTTGTACAGCCCTCTCATGTCGCGGTCCTTGTAGACCGCTTCGAGCTCCGCCACGTACTTATCGAGGTGGGCATAAATGCCCGTTTCGACTGCTGCGGTCACTCCCTTACATGCTGCTTTGAGGATCCTCCATGTCGCTGTGGTCCAATTGCCCCTCATCGCGCGGCGCGCTTCCCGCCGCTTGGCAAGGGCCTCCTTCAAAGCTGCTCTCGTCGCTGGGGTCTCACACCACTCCTGCGTGCGTTGTCTCCGCGGTTCCTCGGGTATTACTGTCTGCACCGCGTCGAGGAGGGCATTGGTAAACAACGTCGCCATCCCCGCTGTGGTGGTCGCTGGCTCACCTGGTTGTTGATCGAGGTTGTGGATGAACCGCTCGCTCACCGCCCGTCGTGCTGTTTCGACCTGCAATTCCTGTCGGCTGAACTGCTGCTGTTTCGGTTTGGTCCGCACTGCTCGGTTGTGGGCGAGTCTGCCACCGAGGTCGACGGTGGCTACCACCATGTTGTGGTCTGAGTCCGCCTTTACTGGGCGTACCGGTTGGGGAACGACGACTACGTTGGACACTCGGCCGCGGTGTGCCTGTCGCGTGAGGATGTAATCGATGCGCCGGCATTCGTCCCCCGATACGCCGTTGTATGTGTGCCATATCCCACCCTTACGTGTGGGGAAGAAGGTGTTCGTGATTGCTAGTCTGTTGTCCGTTGCGAAGGTCAGCAGTAGCCTGCCATTGTCGTTCAGCTTATCACGCCCGTGCTCGCCCATGATACGTTCGTCCTCTCCATCCACCCTCTCTCCCGTCCGCGCATTGGCGTCCATCAGTACGTAGACACACTCCTTGGCAGGGATCCCCCGCACGAGGCTGTCAAGTTTTTCCCAGAACCTATGCTTGCTGTCGGCGGTTGCGACCTCTGTTGGGGCGTACGCAGCTACGAAGTTGACCGCTCCGCGGTTGCCCGTTATCTCAAACCTCATGGCCATAAGGCGTTCATCGATATATTCGGTGGTGTACGCAGAGTTCCTGCACATTGACTCTTTAACGGCTATTCCCACACCGTGTGTTCCACCTGTCTCCGTGCCACAGCAGAACACCCGAAACCCTGCTGCTGCGAATTCCGTTCGGCCTGCCCTCCTTGTCTCCTGTAGCCCTAACACCGAAACGTTTTGTCTCGCTGCCTCGTACAGGATGCTGCAGGCTCTCCCATAGCCGTTAGCCCCTTTTACAGCCAGAGTCCGCACATTCCAGGTTGCTACCCTAACAAGTGTACTCTGCTGCCTCTCCCGGGCGATGCGTGGTGCCTTCCTAGCCAGCCTACGCTTCGCCCGTCCCCTCCTTTTCCTCCTTCGTGCCCTTTGTATCTGTTTTTTTTCTGTTGCTTTGCGCACTCTCGGGGTATAGTAAAAAAAGTTAACCCGGTGCGTGTCTGTTGTACCAGAGATACGCCTCATCCCGGAGCGGCTCAACCCTCCAGCTCTGGATTCTCCTCCTTCCTCTCTCTGGTGCATACCCACACGGTGTGCGGTCACTCCGCCACCCTCTCCGTGCTCTCTGCTGCTGCATGGCCCCGGTGTCCAAGCCGGGGCGTTAGGGTTTAACCCCATCTGCAGCCACCCGAGCTAGCTGCGTCGCGAGTTACCCTGATCTCACGATAGCGGTAACTCCCGACTGCCAGACTCAGGATCCCCCTCTGAACGGTGCTAGGGACCGCGTATCCGTCTGGGTTGGGTGGTCTTTCGAGGTTTAAGTCCACTTACGGACCTCGGCCTACCTCAGCAGGGAGGCAGGCCGGGGTATGTGGGCACATAAATATATACACCTGGAAAATACGCGCGAATATGCTCACATCGCAATAAAGTATATAGGTAACACCACAGCCGAAGTAGACCTTACCACCAACAAACACCAATCCCCTCAACGAGTTGGTTCACGCCAGCAACTCTCCCCAACCAGTGAATATCTGTGGTGTGTCCTCAAGGCAAAGGTACGTGATAGTGACTTTTAATATATTATATCTGGTTGTTGTGGTTATCACTCTCCTCCTCCGTGTATTTATCCGAGATACGTTCTGCACGTTCTGTTATGCTGTACTTGACTGTCTATAAAAACAATGGCTCTAATTTTTGCAGTTCGTCCTCCCCACGGCAGTATGGCGTGATGTCTGCCTCCGATGATCTGAGCATACGGTAGCGGCATGTTTCCTTCCGGAAAGGAACGCAATAATACATTCACCACCCCGCCCAATACTGTATCGTACGCACCCCCTACAACTGAATGTGTTGTTGTGCCTACGGGCTATGGCGTGGTGCCTGCTATTGATGATCTGACCATCCGATAGCGGCAGGCTTCCTTCCGGAAAAATACTAAATTCTATATTCAACACCCCACCCGATACATAACAAATCCTCTAATACTGCACTGATGTACCTTCATGGCGACGTATAGAAACATATATAAATCTGTGCTTGAAGTAGAGAGTGGTTCGTAGTGGTCCGTACCATCTTTACGGGTTACTTGCGCTGTGTTGTACTTTTTATTTTATTTTAGAACTTCGCCAAGTGTTCCACTTTCCGAACTGTCACGCTTTCGAAGTTTGGAGGTAGGTATGTAATCTACAAACCGCAGGAGCAGCAGCAGCAGGGGCAGTAGCAGTACTACAGGAGTGGCAGCGGTAGCTATGCTCGGTGGCGCTGTGCTGCTGCTGCTGCTGCTGTTTCATATGTTGCTGTTGCTTCTGCTCCTTCACCTACAGCGATGAATGAAAAGCCATTGCCCCGCTTGGAAAAGCTATTTTTTTGTAATTTGTACGATTGGACTACACAATATGTTATTAAATTGTTTTACAGGTACGTTGCTTTCTCCTCATTCAACTACAGAGTATCAACACGCTGCTACCAATCATGTGTTGCCTATACTCCACCTCCACATAAGAAAGATGTGCTGATTCTACCTGCCGAGTACAAACACCCTCTCTGTGTTGTTGTTGAGTATATTAATTATTCCGCATATATCAGGAGAAACCGGCTAAACAAAAAGCGCACGCCATCGAGATTTCACTCTGTTGTCGGCGCAGCAAGTTATTATCTTCTTCCAAATTTTTATACTTCGAGTAGTATATTTTATAACTGAAGCAAGTGGTTTTGTGTTCGTCATGATTCTCATTTTATTTATTTTTTCGTTGGATGAAAAAATAGCGGTGCTGATTCGACCTCCCGAGTACTACTCTGTTGTTACTGATTTTTTTCGCATGAATTTGTTTTTGTTGGATGAAAATAAAGCTGCGGTGCTGACGCTGTTTGTGCTTATGCTTCTGCTCATGTTGTCGGTGCTGCCCATACTCCACCTCCATAAACGAACGTGGTGCTGATTCGACCTTCGGAGTACAAATACGTACACTGTTGAGTTTGTTTCGTATTATATTTGTTTTGTTACTCGTAGAAGTGCAGCAAGTTGTTTTTGTTCTTCGTTGTTTCCATATACCGGTATTCTTTATTTTTTGTTAGATGAAAAGAAAAATCGGTGCTGATTCTACCTCCCGAATACATATACTATGTAGTGTAGCATCAACCAATAGTAGTACAACTAGTCCATGGCCCCCTTTCCCACCTACATTGCGCCTAAACGCGGTCGCACAGTAGCCCAGTACAGCACTGAGTACTCGGTAGTATGGCAGTGAGGCGAACGAGCGGCCTGCTATACAGCAGTACAATAATAGACACCGTGATATTTTGGTTGCCTAGAAGTTGCCGACAGAACCAATTGAACTAAAGGTCCAATGCAAAAGCCCTTTGTTGTGGCTGGCTATGATGTACGTATAAAACAGCAGCAGCAAATAGTAATGTAGGAGGTACTGCTGTACGCACATATTGTACCAGCAAGTGGCAGCCTGATAAATAACAAAACGAGAGTTCGTACGTACACGTTGTTTACTTTAGTTTCCTTCTTCGTGTAAACGCTTTGTCCGCACTCCTCGGCTTTAGGGTGAAGATGAAGCAGTCTACTGGCTTGTGTCGTTTTTGTTGTTGTTGTCGTTGTTGCTGCTGCATGTTGATGGTCTGCTGCGGTCGAGGTAACCCGTATTTCTTGCGTCGCCCTTACTATGATCACTCTGTAGGAAAGCCTTGTATATAGCTATAATATCAAGTGGTTGGTATCCAAACGGAGGGACGTGCACGTGATGACGACTCTCACTTTCCTATATCTGGTATGGTCGTCAATTTATTCTTCAACGTATAGATCTGAGATCTGTGCTGTACGTATTATACAGTTATATGTACCTAGACAAGGGTGTGCGCGGATCTGAATCCCAGACACCCCACTCCCCCCCCCTCCTATATTGGAGGGAAGAACCGGACCGTTGTGATCCCAGGAAACAATAAGCCAACCTTTTTTTTATTACCCCCCCCCCCCTCCCCCCACCCCCATCCCGACCAGAATTGGTTGGTGAAAACCCAACGTGCTCCGTCCCGGCATTGTAGGGATACGAGGGTCTATGGCCATATGACTACGGCCGTGCACGACATGAGTACCCCGCCCCCCCCCTCACCAGCGAAAAAACAATAGGGGGAGTCTCTAAAACCAAGTGAAAGAAAAGGAACAAAACACGAAAAAAACGGTTTGTACTTTGCTTTCGAATTGTGTCAATTAATGATTTGCCACCCCTCGCTCGAAGAGGGGGGGCCAGGGAAAACCCCGGGGCTGACGTCCAAACAGCCCCGTTCCAGCATCCGTACACACGCAAGTCAGCCGCCACTCCACCCGGCGTAAAACTCCATATTCGCCGGCCTCCCATCCGGCGATTAGTCTTCAATACAATCGCCGGCTTCAACCTCCCGGAAGTTCATTCCACTTGCCACACTCACACTCAAGGGGATAATATACGTCACAAACCACACCCGTCATGCCCGGTCTCAACCTCCTGCATCCCATTCGCAGGGACGCGCTCCAACTAACCACATTCAGCCGTATGATTTTTGTTTTTCTACCCGCATGACACTCGCCAACTGACGTAACCATATCCCTTCTGTTATTGGATGCTCCCTGACTCTACTAGTGTTTGGACTGTGCCCGTTCGAGCCCGTGTTACCCTTCTCCTGTTCGATGTCCGCGCACGACCCCCGGCACCACACTCGGCCTTCAGTCGTACTAATCGCAATCCTGATGTCCGCGCACGACCCCCGGCACCACACTCGGCCTTTAGTCGTACTAATCGTAGCCTCGATGTCCGCGCACGACCCCCGGCACTACACTCGGCCTTCCGTCGTACTAATCGAAGCTTGTAACATCCCCTTCGACCACGCTCATGCGACATCATGCACCGGTCGACCTATATATTTCGCACAGTCCGCGACCCCACGTCTGCTCCATACTGCAGATCCCGTGGCACGCCCACAGCAGCAAAACACTTCCGTTAAATGCACCCGAATCAGGAAAAGTTACGAATTGTTGCTACTATCCCTTCCCCCTCCCCACTGACTCCCTCAAAAGCACGGGCGGGTGGGTGGGAAAAACGACACTCTCCTGAACACCTCCCCACACTGTTGGCTTGACGGCTTGGAAGCCCTTTGCTTGATGTCTGCTCGTCAGCG
Source organism: Saccharina japonica (assembly GCA_008828725.1). Classification (NCBI taxonomy): domain Eukaryota; class Phaeophyceae; order Laminariales; family Laminariaceae; genus Saccharina; species Saccharina japonica. Next base: position 17,107 of record MEHQ01000552.1, read on the forward strand.
CAACCCCCGACTATCTTATGGAGGCGTTCACTTCGGTACTGCTTATGGAGTAAGTGGTCACATTTCGTCCAATGCACGTATGGACCACTTCAGGACCTACATTCAACATACGATTGGCCAATTCTTCCGTACGTACAAAACTCATATTCCCCGACTCGCTGTGCTCCCCTTGGAAATATTATGCTTTGTACTTTGCTTTCGAATTGTGTCAATTAATGATTTGCCACCCCTCGCTCGAAGAGGGGGGGGCAGGGAAAACCCCGGGGCTGACCTCCAAACAGCCCCGTTCCAGCATCCGTACACACGCAAGTCAGCTACCACTCCACCCGGCGTAAAACTCCATATTCGCCGGCCTCCCACTCACTACAGTAGTTGACTTGGTGTACGTATGCTCTTATTTCCTCTCTGACCCCCCCCTCAACCTTCGGTAACGTTCATACTTCACCCCATTTGGTCCCTTGCCCCGGCTGCTTCTGGCAACCTTCACTTTTATCCGCCATCACGCCGGACACCCACTGCGCATCTCTCCCCTGATTTAGTACGTACCCCTCCTACGCCCCAGACGCCCATCGGGCCTCGCGCTTCAACACCTCGGGATCAGCGCCCCCGGCCGACAGGTGCGTGGCGCCCCCAATCCTCAGGGAGTGTAACGCATACTCCTCTGCCTTCACTCCCGCCACTGACACCACCTGTCGCAGCGCCTTCGTGGCCTGCGCCTGCGCCCACATCGACCACACGCCATTGCCACAACCAAACGCCACTAACGATGCCGACGGGGGAAGGAGAAAGTAACACGACAATAACTCAACCAATAAATCAACGGCGCCCCCCCCAGCGCCTACTGATCGTGGCGGACCTTTTCTGGCTCGAGTTAGTATTGCGCCCTTGCGCAACTGGTCGCCTTTGGACCCTCGAAACCGCACTTCGACTCGATTCGCCGTCGACCACTGCCCCCCTTCCAACTGTCTTTCTCCCCGGAAAAAAGGACACGTCCCCCCGCCCTAAAAAACAAATCTCGTGTATACGTGTACGCGGTTCGGCCAGCATCTCTGCCGCCCACGTAATGAAAGAAAACAAAAAAAGGCGCAACGTCCACCGGTACAGTCGGTGCCATCGCCCACAGCAAGGGTATTATGATTTGAGAAACCATTCTTACTGCCCCAAACTATCGCGTCAGGTGTATCACTCGAACCTGATGCGCAAACATTTGGGGCCCACGACACATACTGCCCCAACTTATCGCGTCAGGTGTATAACTCGAACCTGATGCGTCAGCATTTGGGGCCCACGATACATATCCGTCGATTGTTCACACTCCTGTCACAATCCACTGCCTTCCTTCGAACATCTATATATACACATAGAGCGCCCAATATAGTGCCCCTTGCGAATACGAGGTATGCATACCTACTCGTACGCCTGATGCCCATGTCCGGAATGCTACAAAATCCACTAGGAAACGTATGTTGAACGTACTTTGACTGCCCCAGACTACGTACAGCAGCAGTAGCGATTCACGTATCACCTGCTGAACGTGTGACGTTATTTGCGGACCCATCGTACATAAATACATATTATACGTCAATGTTTCCCCGCTCACATCACATTGTCGTATGAACGACGTTGCGCATCCATAGCGACCCCACACCACATTTAATTGAGGAAATAACAAGCAAACTTTCCCCTCACAGCAGTGTCTCACCACACAAACAAACAACAACTCTGAGCCTCCGCGACCCCATCTCATTCGCGGATGCGGAACAACAACAAACACGCCCTGAGCACACTCTGTACGCCCGCGCTCCCCCACAAAGTTTCACATAAAACGATGTATGGCCGCCCAACGATTATTGCATATGAGGAGTAACAAAAACCCTCCCTGTATGCCCACACAACGTACACCCCCGTCCGCATAACTTATATAATATATACCACAATGTGATTCACACGTACTAATATCGGGGACTAGAACCCACGACGACCCAACGCCAACGCGCACCCGTACACAGAAGTGTCTCACCCCAAAAACACACATAACACTGAGCCTGTTGTTGGGGGCCAGGACCCATGACAACCCAACACCAACGCGCAACCGTACACAGAATGGGGTACCTCCTGGCTTGCCACACGAATCCGACCAGTAAAATCACACCCAATACCGCCCCCTTCAAGCCCGCCGGCAGGTAGTATGCGCAGGCCGTACGATAAGCGCTCTGTTTTTTTGTTTTTCCAGGCACCCCACCCGACGACGACCACCACGAGTGAAAATGCAACCCTCTGCTTGACCCTCACCACCATGCTTGGTTACTGCCGCGCTCCGCCCCCTCGGGAAAATTGGCCGCCTTGCGCCGACGCCTCCAACACACCGCGTACCCAGGCCACCGTGCACAGCAAAACGATCAAGAACGGTACAGCAGCAGCACAACAGTAGCGGCAGCACGGGCATTGCTGTAACATATAAACGTGATGGCTTACCCAAAAATAAGAACATGCGAGCGTTTTGTAGTGCTTGGAAAAATGGCCTCCTTGCTCCAACGTCTCCAACATATTACGCAAACGTCTTCAACACACCCTGTACCCACGTCACCATGCACAGCACATGAGCAAGAGCGGTACCTTGGCGGTACGGCAACAATACCACAGCAGCAGTATTACGGGCATTATAGCTGTAACATAGAAACGTGACCAAAATATGAGAAAAAATTGAGTTACCCCCGTTGCAAAGAAAGTTTGACCAAACATTTTAACAAAATAAAAAATCTGTTTGTTTTGCTCGAAAATAAACGCCCCGCCGCTGTGGTCTGTTTGCCAGCCGCCACAAAAAAAGCAAACAACTCGAGAGAAAAGCGAGCACACAAACGTACATACCGAGCTGGTTTTGAAAGCACCAAGCTGCCTAGAACACGGCACACGAGACGGCACAAGCCCTACCCGCTTGGTACAGCGACGATATATGTAGTAGAAGCGCGGCGCTACTGTTCCTGGCCGGCGACGAGCTCGGTAACTTCTGTAATCGCGAGTGGTTTGAGGCGGTCCTTCGAAAGCAGGTCTCTTTTATGCCCCATAGCTTACAGCACGACAAATTCTTGAGCTCGAAGCTCTTCTTTTTCGTAACCACCGACCTGGGTAGTGGGCGAGCCTTCTTCGTGAAGCGACCACTGGACCTTGCGCGCCTCGTCTTGCAAAAAAAGACACTCTCCTGAACACCTCCCCACACTGTTGGCTTGACGGCTTGGAACCTTCCATGGCAGGGTGTTGACACCCTGCACAGGGTTTTGTACTGTACAGGGTATGTCACCGAATACCTTGGCAGCATACGTATGCGTCTCTACCCTGCTAGTAGTGTGTGTTTTTAACGTACCATGACAGAATAGCCGATTTTCCTAATTGAGAACTGCCTTTCCGACGAGAATGAAAATCGAAAATATTAGTATTATTATCTTTGCCATCCGACAATGTGCAGCATGAGCTTCAACATTGGTCACTCATAACATTCGCGAAAGCAGAAAACCGCGGAAACAAAGGAAACCTACGATGCCTACGTATGCGCAAAGTCTAACACCCTTCTATGTCTACTTTCCGCCCAGATTTATCTACAATAAATAGTATTGGTTTTTGAATAGTGAGATATATACTTCCATCACAGAAAGTGTTTTCAATGTAAACTATTGTCAGTTCAGACACCCGCGTCGATCACAAAAAAAAACGGAATCGGCGTCGGCAGTCTCAAGATATCGAAGATCCCAGAAAATCTGGATTTATGGGCGAGGTACCTCGCTAATAATGCAAATTACCTTAAATCCTTGATTTTGGTTGTGCAGGGTGTGCATATCGTACAACGTCAAGGTGTTAACACCCTGGCAGGGTGTGGTTGCGTTTGCCACCCTGCCAGTATACTAGGATCAGACCTTGGCAGGGTATCAAGACCCTGTGCAGCGTGATACGGTACAGGGGGTGTGTTTTAATATCGCGCATTTTCCCTCAATTTCCCCTTGAGGTGGCCTCTGTAACGCAGCCCCTCCTTGTTAGTACGCGTATGTATCCAGATGTGCCTATCGAGAGCTGTTCATAGTATATTTTAACTCAGCTCAATCGTCAGGGTACATGAGATATCAAGCTAAGGGCGCAAGGGTTCTTCGTGCAATGCGGCACTGGGACCGTTTTTGGTGTTCCCGAAAACCAAGGCCTCCCAAGACTATACAAAAATGTACCAGGTATATTTTGCGAGCAAACTAAAAAAGCAAATGGACGGCTGCGTAAGCCTCGCGATGAACGCTAATGGCTATTATGGGATTCTTGGAGCGGAGACTACGGGCACACAGG